>CM072819.1:106434375-106643191 GCA_036937905.1 Salvia rosmarinus
TCTAACTATATATGTTACTTTTGACTGACAAATGAATAATTAAACATTATAATGTGATCGAGTTACAGATAAATGATTCATAATTGAATTGGATTTGAGTGTAATATAACGATAGAGCTTGAGCTTGGCACCCTTTATAGATTGTGAGGATACTCGAATTTAGTCTAATCAAGTTTGAGTTTAAATTTATTCAAGTGTTAAACTTGCTCACAAGTTTATTGGGTCTTGTAAATTTAGCTTTTTCAAAAAAAAAATGATTTACATTTTTTCATAATTTTAATAAAATAACAAGTAAATATTTTAAGCCTCAAACTATTTTCTTAATTCAAATTATAACATGAACTATAGAAAATATTTTTAATAATGTACAATCAATTTTATATCAAATTTGTGACTTTGGAACTGACTCGTTAGATGTTACATGAAATTTTGGCGGAATTATCTCTCATTTTTAATTAATGACGTGGCATCCACATAATCAAAAAATAAATAATAAAAAATCCTTAAAAATTCGGCTAACGCATCTCCGACTTCCACATCGGTGCCGTCAGCCTCGGCTCTGACGGTCGCGTCTTTGTCGTCACCAATCTCGAATTCTCCCTCCACCACTCTGTCCACGCCGAGCAGTTTCGCCTCACCAAGCTCGCAGTACATCGCTATCCCATCCTCCTCGCCGACGCCATCTCCGCCACTGCCACCAGTTCTAGTAGGAGCTCCACCACTTCACCTTCCTGCAAATCCTCGTCGTCACCACGGAGACAATTGCGTCCAGAATCACAACCGTATCGTAATGTTTGAAAATAAGGCCCCCCGATTTCGTGCCATTACAGAAAATTCTCCTAATTCGTTGTGCTCACATGCTTTGTTCGATAAGGAAATCCCGATTGGGCTGGAGCAGCATGACAATCGGTTAGATCTATTGCATCAGGACGATTCCTATGTAGAGAACAATTCTGTAAATCTCTGCAATGGGTTTTGTTATTGATTTATGTACATCTCAATAATCAGCCACCATATAAGAGACGAGAGGGGGAACCACAAAAGTAATACAAAATTAATAGTTCATCATTTAAAACATATTCATGACAATTCAAGATATAATTGATGATAATAAAACAATAATTTGAAATTTAAAATGATATTTTATCCTATAATAATTTGATCGAGCACCCAAAAATGAAGCTCTCACAAGTTCACGTCAAGCTCGGACTTTATTATAATCGAGTTTGAGTTTAGTATTATTAAAACATTTCAAAGATGTTATATATATATATATATATATATATATATATATATATAGGGGTTGGATCCAGGTGAGCTCATCTTTTTGAGAACTTGAGAACTATGCACGCAGGCGTATAAAGTTGTGAATAAAATCTATAAAGTTGTGCACAATAAAAACATTATAAAATTATTGCACAATAAAATAATTTTAGAAAGTTTTAGTTATCACAACTTTATACCGTTTTGTGCATCATCTTCAACGTCTTATGCATGGTTCGTGAGTTCGCAAAAAATATGGTTTCATTTGATCCACTCTCTCTCTCTCTCTCTCTATATATATATATATATATATATATATATATATAGGGGAGGTTAACGTGAGAACCATTTTTATTGTGAGCGTGAAAACCAAAACCGATGAATTCACTTTGTGAAAGTTGATGAATCCATTGGGAAAATTCGAATCCAAAAAATAGAATTTTCGCCTCATGGGATTCGAACCCGGGTGAAAAATTACGAATTTACAATTCATGAACTTTCTCAACGGATTCATCATCTTCATCTTAATTCATTTGGTTCTTAGTTTTAGGATAAAATGGTTCTTATTTGAACCAAACTCTATATATATATATATATATATATATATATATATATATATATAGGGGATGGATCACGTGAGAATGTAAATATTGGTGAGAAATAAGAATGCAACATTTAACGTATAAAGTTGTTGTACTAAATGTATAAATTTGTTGCATCAAATTTAACATATAAAGTGTAGCACTTAATATAAAGTTATTGCATATTATTTGGTGCAACAAATTTATACATTTAATGCAACAACTTTATACGTTAAGTGTTGCATTCTTATTTCTCACCAATTTTGCATTCTCACGTGAATCATCCCTATATATATATATATATATATATATATATATATATATATGATGGTTCATGTGAGAATTAAAATAAGTATAGGAAATATGAATAGATATGTAAGTCTAGTATATCTTTCACATTTGTATAGCACAATCAGAATTAATATGTTGCACATGTTAGTTTAGCACATATTTCATCTCTTCGTAGCACATATGTTAAATATATTAGCTTAGAACATCTTTCATTGCAGCGTAGCACATGAATGATTCTAGTGCTGCACAGTAATCCGCGTAGCACACAAAACTGCAACACAATCGAAATTAAATGTCAACCATCTAGTGAATCAAATGTTCAGATTTATTCTCATTTCCTACCAAATTATCATTTCCTACCGATCTATCTCATATATATATATATATATATATATATATATATATATATATATATATATAGGGGATGGATCCGGTGAGAACTCGTCTTTTTGAGAACTATGCACAAACGTATAAAGTCGATGAATAAAATCTATAAAGCTGTGCATAACAAAAACATTCTAAAAATATTACACAACAAAATAATTTTAGAAAGTTTTCATTATGCACAATTTTATACCATCTGTGCATCATCTTTACACGTCTTATGCATAGTTCGCAGAGTTCGCAAAAAAAATATGATTTTCATTTGATCCACTCCTATATATATATATATATATATATGATTGAGTTATAATAAAAACCTATTTTTCGTAAAAACCTGAAAACCAATGCATTTTACGTATAAAGTTAATATACTTTATGTATAAAACTAATACATAATTGAGTCCTGGTAAAGATAACATTATTCATCAATATTTCATAATGCAGTAACTTTATATATAAAGTGCATTAACTTTGTACTTAAAATGCATTGATTTTTAGGTTTTTACGAAAAATAAGTTTTTATTTGAACTCTGTGTGTCAGTAATTTTAGAAAACCACGATTTAATCACTTCGAATTAAGTTTTTCAAACAAGGTCTTAAAAAATAACGTTTGAAACAGAAAAAGCAAACTACAAAAAATATCATGATCATTTTCTTGTACTTTATTGTAAATTAGGGCCTGAATTGGAAAATATAAAAACAAAAGGTTAAATATCAATTTAAACCTTAAACTATACATGTTTTATCAAAAATATCCCGAACTTTCAAAAAAATCAATTTAAACCCCAAACTATCATATTTGTATCAATTTAAACCCCAAACTATCTTTGAATACGGGGCATTTTGATACAAATATGATAGTTGGTTTAAATTGATATTTTGAAAGTTCGAGATATTTTGATAAAACATGTATAGTTAGGGTTTAAATTGATATTTATCCAAAACAAAATGGGTCTCCAGAATCCTGAGGGTCATAATATAACTATAATAAAATTAATTCAATACCATTACCATAATCAAATTGAAGTGAATGATTAATAATACCATCACAATATCGATCAACAACGAATTAATGTAATACAGCAATAAACAATTACAATAAGTCAATAATAAACAAAGTACTTAACTGATTAATTGGATGATATTTTGGATTCAACAACTTGTATTTGTAAAATCTATTAATTCGAATGTGCGGCGGCTTAGCTGGTGCAATGAATAATAATTTTGTAATTGTTAGGTCATGAGTCCTAACTTAAAATCAAATTTAGATAGTTTTAAAAAAATATTTTTTGTTTAAATTATTTTTTTCTTATCAATCGTTCAATGTTTTAATTTGTAGCTGGATAGGATCGTTATATATTTGAATATCATGCGATTGTGGAACCTGAATACAAAATAAAATTACTGATTAAAAATCTTTTGATTTGCAGTAATTTAATTAAGTCATATTTTTTTATATATATAGAGAGAGAAATGTTCAAATAAAAATCATTTTTAAAGTAAAAACTAAGAAAAATGAATTCGTTATGAAAGTTAATGCATACGTTGGAAAAGTTACTTAATCCAAAAATTCAGAATTTCCACCTAAGGTTTAAATCTAGGAGGAGTAAAAATTCTATTTTTTTGAATTCAGTAACTTATTCAGCAAATTCATCAACTTTCACACTGAATTTTTATCATTTTTTGGTTCTTACGTTCTAATGATAAAAATAATTCTACGTTATATATATACAATATTATTTTATATGCGTTATATTTATATATGTTAGTGAATATCTATATAAATAAAAACATCGCGTGAATAGAATATTATAACATATAGAAGGGTATGATTTTTTATATTATATTCACAAGTCATTGAAGAAATATATGCTAGGTAGGTATTAGCAGCCAGATAAGATAATAGCTGTGTTATTCTTATATCAATGATCAGTCTCAATCACTTCATATAGACATGAATAAATCAACACCACAGTTTCAACGATTATCTCAAAAAAACTAGTAGTATTTTTCTTTTTTCAATGTAAAATAATGAAAATGACTCCTCACATTAACTTAGTTTAAATTTAATAAAGTCAAATGTGACTGATCGGTGAGAAAATATATATATTCTGGAATATACCTTTCTAGTCATTGAAATAACATATTAATTGAAATCAATATTATGTGCGTTATACAATGTGACCTTCAGAAATTTATGACTTGTACTTTACCCATCAAAAATTTGTTTGTGTTCACAATGAATAAAATTGGAGAATTTTTGAAGTTTAACATTCCAACAGTTCTTTTGATTTTGTTGTAGGAATGCTTTTACTTAAATTTGTTTGTTTTCTTTTAATGTGAAAAGATATTGGCCTTTCATGTTTAATGAAATAAATTCAAAACGTGAATAAACTAAAGGGCACTTCTTATCTCACATAATATTCTAACGAAAAAATATTTATGTATCTATACGTAGGGCTGTAAACGAACCGAGCTACTCGCGAGCTATTCGAGGCTCGGTTCGGAGCTCTACTTGTTTATAAACAAGCCGAATTCGAGCCTGATTTCGAGCTCGAAAACTTTATCGAGCCGAGCTCGAGCCTGGTGATGTTCGACTCGATAGGCTCGCGAATATGTTCGAACTCGTTTGTTCGAGAACATGCTCATGAGCTTGATATCTGAAACAGTTCGCGAGCTTCTCATCGAACCTTTGTCGAGCCATGTAATCGAACTATTCGCGAACCCTTAATCGAGCCGGAATCGAGCCTAGTCGAGCTGGTATGAAAAAATTAAAATTATTTGTTAAGTTAGAGGATTGATCACTTGAACTTGAAGGGAATAAGACCTTAGCCATCTCTCATTGTCGTTTCACCACCACGTCTTGTATGTAATACATTAGAACAAAATATTAAGAGTTATAATACGTGAATTGAATTTACATATACAATATAGTAATATAATATACAATATGTAAAATATAAAATATAGTAGTATAATATACATGATACAATAAGATTCATGTTATATTAATATTATATGTGAAATACATACTATTGTATAAACTCTAAGATGTGGATAATTTATGTATATATAATATATAGTATACAATATGTAGAACATTAAATATAGTTATACACTTCAATATAGTAAAATTATATATATTATTAACAAATAAAAATGTCTTTTGTATTTTATATAGGGGTGAGATTCGATTCGGTTTCGGTTAACCGAAATCGAAATCACCTAAAATAACTAACCGTAATCGATACCAATCGGTTAACCGATTAACCGATTCGGTTAGTCGGTTCGGTTAGCAGTTAACCGAAATTAAAATTAATTTTTTAAAAAATATATACAAAATACAAAAACTGACCGAAAATAACCAAAAATAACCGAGATTATTTCAAATATTACAGAAATTATAATATTAAATTAAATAATTTTTACTTAATAATTAAATAAATAAATAAATAAATAAATTAATTTAGGTTAATCGGGTATAACCGTCGGTTAATCGGTTATACCCGATAACCGAAATTCACTTAAAATTGGTAACCGATACCCGAACCGAAACCGAAAAAATCGATTATCGGTTAACCGATAACCAACTTTTTCGGTTTCGATTCTCGGTTAACCGAAAATCGATACCCGTTTAAGCACCCCTAATTTTATATTCTTATATCATCTAAGATTTCATAGACTAGTATAATAAATAAGTATGATTGTATAGATTATCTAGTATACAATATGTAGAATATAAAATATAGTTATACACTTCAATATAGTAAAGTTCTATATATATATATATATATATATATATATATATATATATATATATATATAACAAATAACAATGTATTTTGTATTACTATATTCTTATATCATCTAAGATTTCATAGTCTACTATAGTAAATAAATATTAATGTATAGATTATAATAATCTATACAATATGTAGAGTATAAAATATAGTTACACACTTCATTATAATAAAAGAGTGATGCTATTTTGTCCCAAGGGACGGCCCGATGGTTAAGGTGGGTTCTGTGGCCGAGAGGTCGCGGTTGAACCCCACCAAACGCCTCTATGGGTTGGAGCACATCACGCTGGTTTTTCAAGTGTGGTTTACTGTCTGTGTGGTTTGCGCTATTGCACAGACCGTGTGGTTTACCGGTCTTGCACCTAAGATAGCGGTGCATGGTTCCCCATGATACCAAAAAAAAAAAAAAAAAAGAGTGATGCTATTCGGCCATAATGTGGCCGACCATAATCAATTTTATTAAATGAAAAAACCATTTATTTAATTTTTGATCTATTAAAAATTAGGTTTTTACATTAAAATCATCTTATGGAATTGTAATTTTGCACCTATCGAATGAAAATTTTAAATTTAAATTAAAATTTAATAATTTAATTTTTTTTAGAATATGTGAAAAAAGAGTGTTTGGCCAACCATAATGTGACCGCATGGCTTTATTGGTAATAAAATTATATATATATATATTCTTATATCATCTAAGATTTCATAGACTACTATAGTAATAAATATTATTGTATAGATTATATAATATCGATATATAGAATACAAAATATAGTTACACACTTCAATATATATATATATATATATATATATATATATATATATATTAATTTAACAATTACTAAAAATTTATTACATTAAGTAAACAAGTTTATAGTTTTCCAACACATAGATTTACACATACATCGAGTTTGCCCGAAAGCGTGGTGGACTAGGAGAATTAGATTTTTTAAAACAAGTACAAAACAAACAAAATAATTTCATTGAAAATGAAGCTATAAAATTATTCTCACAATTTATTTCACAAGAATTAGAAAAAGGGTCTGATATTACAACAAGTAAAAATTATCCTATAATATTAAGATTAGAAAAACTAGGATTAATAGGAGATGATATTACAAAAGCAAAAGTAAATTATGTTTTGTAAAATAAAAATAAAGTTACCTGAAATTACAATTAGAACAAAAAATGGAGAGTATAGTGCAGAAGATGTAGAAGAATTTAGAAAACAAATTAATGAAATGTTAAAACATTGATTAATTAGACATTCAGAAAGTCCTCATAGATCTACAGCTTTTATTGTAAGAAATCATTCGAAATAAAAGAGGAAAACCTAGGATAGTATACAATTATAAAAGATTAAATGATAATTGTGAAGATGATGGTTATAACATACCAAATAAAGAAACTTTAATAGCACTTATACAAAATAAAAGATATTTAGTAAATTTGATTTAAAAAGTGGATATAATCGATTAAAATTAGAAGAATGGTTTAAACCATGGATTGTTGGATTTGTATATCTTGAAAGCAGTTTGGTTGAGCTTGTATACAATGTTTCTGTTACCACTATTACAATCTCTATCTGTTTTGAATACTTGATTGCATGTATCGTGTCCCTTATCTCATATATAAGTTAGATCATACGATTGTGTAGAAGATCACGAAGTGCGTATGATTGGTCGAAACAATGAGATATAAAAGTTTCACTGGTGAGACAACTTGAGGACGAGTTGTCGGTATAGCATGCTATATATAGATAAGTGACTTGACTTGGTTACTTGTCTATCTTTGATGCGTCTCGGCGTATTGAAGGATCACGATGAGATGTGTTCTTCTATCGACCGTCGTGAAGAACCAAGATCTCGGTGACTTACGATGATCTAAACCTCGATAAGGTATTAGGTGAGTATGAATTCCGACCATCACTTTGACTTGTTATGGGTGAGGTTATATGTTCTAACCCAAGATTCTCCGCATCTTGGGTGATGGCGATCTTGTATGTCACGCTAGTTATCGTATCAGTCACCGTATCCTTTTAGGATGATGGCGTCCCTTAAGGAGCTCAAAGGTTTATTGTACTAAACCTGCAGGTTGAGTTAGCTCAATACAATAATAAGGTTGAGTGGTCTTGCTTAGGAATTAAAGATATTAATTATTTTAAGCGATCGATTGCTATAAATAATTAATGGACGTTCGATATCTTAAATACGGGATTCGTAATGTCTTAGTGCAAGCCCGACTCGACCGGTAATAAAGGGTAAGTCGGCATTTATTCTCTAGTGGCATGAATAAATGTTTATAAATTAATTTATGTTACGAAATTTGAACATAAGATAATTAATTTATTTGAGGCCCATCTTTATTCCTTGCATTTGATCCAATTTGGCCCATCCAGGCCCGTTGGCTCATGAAAATCGGCGCCCATGGGTCTCTAAGGATAGATTTTATTCTCTTTATCTATAAGGATATTATTATATTTATGGGATATCATGGATCCTTTCCTTATGGGATTATGGTAATGTATTATAAATATAAGGTAAGAGATAAAGTCTAGGTTAATCCTCATTATTACACAAGCAAATTTTGGCCATCTCATTCTCAAGAGTAGATCTCCAAAATTGTGTGGAGAGCATTGGGTGATTTTTCGAAGCATTCTCCATAGATCGTCCTCACTCGACGTTGGAGATTGGGCAACCGGGATATAGTTCAGAAGATCAAAGCACGAGTCCGATCCGTTCGATCCATTCATCTCGTTCCATCGACCTCTTCGGATCAAAGGTAAACACGAAAACCCTACGTGTTGCAATTAATTAAATAGGCGCATGCTAGGTTTATAATCAATGTATGGTGAATTAAATATCCAAGATAGATCCTCGGGGCGAGGGCTAGACATATGTCATCCCTACATGGACTGCTTTTACTTGTCCAGAAGAACAATTTGAATGGAATGTATTAAATTTTGGGTTAAAAAATACGCCTGCTATCTTTCAAAGATTTATGGATAATATATTTTTAAAATATAAATTTTGTCTAGTATATATTGATGATATTCTTGTAGCAAGCAATAATTTAAAAGAACATGAAAAACATTTAAACATTATATTTAAGGAAATTGAAAAGAATGGTATAGTAATTAGTAAAAGAAAAATGGAATTATTTAAAGAAAATTTTCATTTTAGGATTAGAAATTGGAAATGGAAAAATAAATTACAACCTCATATTGCTACTAAAATTTTAGAATTTCCAAATAAATTAACAAATTTAAAACAAATACAATCATTTTAGGATTAGTAAATTATCTAGAAAATTTGTTCCAAATCTTAGTAAATTAGTGGGTCCATTATATAGTAAAACTACTAAAAATGGTCAACGACATTTTAATATAGAAGATGAAAAACTTATTCAAAAAATTTAAAATGAAATAAAAAATATTAAACCTTTAGAATTACCTACAAGTGATAGTTATATAATTATTGATGTGATGGGTGTAAAGAAGGATGGAAAGCAATATTAATTTGTAAACCCCATAAATTCGATCCAAAAATGAAGAAAGAATAGCTGCTTATGCTAGTGGAAACTTTAATAAAACAGGTTTAAATTGGACATCTTTAGATTATGAAATACAAGCATTAATAAATTCTTTAGAAAAATTTAAAATATGGTTAAAAAATGAATTCATTGTTAGAGCAGTTGTGAAGCCATTATAAAATTTATTAATAATGCTAATAGTAAAAAGTTAATAAGACAAGATGGATAAATTTACAACAAATAATTCAAGGAAATAATTATAGAGTAAAATTTGAACATATAAAGGTAAAGATAATAATATTCTTGACCTCTTATCTAGAAAGATAAATCGTCTTTTTATGCGAAATGGATAGAAAAATTATAAAGCCTTCAAAAGGAAAAAAGAAAGTTAACGACCAAGTCTCTAAGACCGGAAGGAAGAAAAATTATCGATTCGAGTTCGAGAGACATTATCCGGTGGATATCTCTTGAGATGAGAAACTAAAAGTGTTACAGTTCTCCGGACTAAGAGAATCCAAAGATTACAAAGATGAAATTCAATTTGGAACAGTAACTTTACAAAATGCTCAAATCACCACTACTGATTTAGAGCAATTACAAAGGTTACTGTGAGACAACAGTTATCCTTGATAATCTATGGCATATTGAACATTGCCAAAAGCTACGACTTTCAAAGTTAAAATGCTCGGCATTTTATTTTTCGACCAAAATCAAAAACCGAGCAATCAAAAAAAGTTTACATTATGTTATTTTCGGAGGAACAAAATTGGAGTTTTCATAACTTTAATCTTGTTGAAAATATATTAATTGTCTAAACCTCTTTGGAAAGGTTACTACAGGTTTCTCGAAGCATTGTCAAATGCTAGAAGCCTTTGGTATACAAGAATTTTTATTGAACCGGAGGAAGTCAAAGTTTTGCTCAGTTACAAGAAAATTCAAGTAGTGTAATTGACACCACCTTCTTTGTTAAAAATTATGAATTACAACTTGTGGACTTTGAAAGAAAACTTCGATCTTAACAATCAATTGAAAAGTTTACAAAATGATTGTAATTACAAAGATTAGACGATCTCGATCATGGAATCAACCATTACAAAGTTAAATCAAAAAATTGATTTTTTGAAAACAAAAACTCAGTATGTTCCACCTCTAAGAAGTTTTGAAAATTTTAAAACTAGAATTCTTGATATTCCTTGGAGAAACAATGGAACCGATCCCGAAATTGTTCGACCTTGAGGAAATTATTTCTACAAAAGTTTTACAAGGATTTCCTCAAAACCTTGTTGATTTACAAAAGAAAATTGTTGAAATTTATTTCAATGAATCAAAATTCAGGCGTAAAAATCATACAAAGGCACGATGTTTATAAAATTATCGAAAGATGGGATATTAATTGATGATGATCGAATTCACGACCTTCTACTTCTGATTGATTTAAACAAGTCGACATACGGATGAAATGACAATCAATTTTACCACAATGGTATGATTGATTTCATGGAATTCGATTATCTGAAAAACGAAGACCTAATGAACAAATTGGGAGAAAAATTTCTATTGACGGTGGCAATATTTCATCCTTATCTTCCAAATCAAAGGTCTCTTGCAAAATTCTAACTTCTCTTCCGAAGCTACATCTCATGATTATTGCTTGACTAGAAAAAGAATTTATTTGAGACATTGAATTTTACGGACGATATCTTCAAACCGGATGTAAAGAGGAACGGATCATTTTACATTTCAAGATTCGAAGAACAAATTAACATATTTCAGAAGTCTGAAAACATCCCTAAACTTGAATTATGGATGGAGTATAAACTTGCAGCTGAAGGACATTATTTACAAATATGGGTTACACCAAATTGGAATATGTTCCTTCCTTTCAGCGGAGAAGGTGATAGTCTTGCAGATGAAAAAATTACTATTATCAATACAGATAAAGAAGAAGAAGACATTGAAGATTCTCAAAGCTGCGACACAATTCCAGAAACTCATAGAGATTTCTGAAGATTAGACAGATGGGCAACAATTATTAAATTGTAATTGTTCTTCTTTTTTAATTTTCTTCTTTTTCCTGTTTTTCTTTTACACGTATAGGATATAACGTGTAATGTATTATTGAAAGCATTATATAGGATAACAGGTGTTACACATATGTTACGCCTTAGTCGGTAGATAGGTGAATAGTAATAGACATTATTTTAGTGGTGTGAATAGTAATAGGCATTATTTTAGTAGTGTGATTGGTAATATGCATTATTAGTTGGTGGATAGGTGTAGACACCATTTGTTGTCCGATATATTTGCCTATAAATAGGCATTCTTTCTGTTGTAAAAATCATCCCAAGTACTCCGAGAAGAATAAACCTTTGAGCTTTACGAAAACAAAACATGTGTTGTTAAATTTTCAGCTTTCTTACTCTTCTACCGATAATAAATTCTATACCAATCCTTAGAACTACATAATATATCTCATTCCATATATAAAAAAAAATAAAAAATCCTTCAATTAGATGAACATATTGTGCGGAAGCGAGGCTCAGTCCTGTTCTTCATCATAAGAGTTACATGTGAGCTCTATCGGTATATTTTCTTTTCCTTACGTGGTTTAATGTGTAACCCGAAAAACACACCTATCATATATATATATATATATATATATATATATATATATATAATATAACAAATAATCATGTCTTTTGTATTACTATATTCTTGTATCATCTAAGATTTCATAGACTACTATAGTAAATAAATATTATTGTATAGATTATATAATATACAATATGTAGATTATAAAATATAGTTACACACATAAATATAATAAAATTATGTATATATATATATAATATAACAAATAATATTGTCTTTTGTATTACTATATTCTTATACCATCTAAGATTTCATAGACTACTATAGTAATAAATATTGTTGTACAGATTATATAATATACAATATGTAGAATATAAAATATAGTTACACACTTCAATATAATAAATAAATATATATGTATATATATATATATATATATATATATATAATATAACAAATAATAATGTCTTTTGTATTACTATATTCTTATATCATCTAAGATTTTATAGACTACTATAATAAATATTATTGCATAGATTATATAGTATGCAATATGTAGAATATAAAATATAGTTATACACTTCAATATAGTAAAGTTATATTATATATAAAATACATATTATTGTATATACTCTAAGATGATACCATATAATAACTAGTATACAATATGTAGAATATAAAATATATTAATATGCTATGATAAAGTAATATATAATATAACAATTATCAATGTCTTTTCACTTTTGATCTTATATCATCTAAGATTTTATACTTTACTATAATATATACAATACATATTATTATATATACACTAAAATGTGATATATGTATATAAATTCACGCAAGTAGACTCACACAAACATATAATGTTCATCATTTATACATTACATATTATTATATATACTCTAAAATGTGATATATGTATATAAATTCACGCAAGCAGACTTAGGGCTGTATATGAACCGAACCGAGCCGAACACTACCAAGCTCGGCTCGTTTAAATTTTATTCGGCTCGAGTTCAAATTCGAGCTTTAAATTGAGCTCGAGCTCGGTTCGTTAAAAAATTTTTAACCTCGCGAGCAGCTCGAATTCGGTTCGATAACTACTCGTTTATGAGACATATTCGAACTCGAACTCTGCTCATGTTCGACTTTGCTCGTTTTCGAGTTAGAATTCGGTTTGATAATGTGTTATTCGAGCTTAATTTGAGTTCGAGTTCAAGACCGAACTCGAGAATCGACTCTGCTTAACACACTATTTTAACATAATTCATTTCACGATTCCTTTAATTAAATAGGTGCATAGTCTACTAATCAATCACAATCAAACAACAATAAGAAGTTTAACAAGATTCATTATCAAATGAAATTTTCACAACTAGCACAAGAAAAAGATGTATATTCTAACTAGTTTTTTGGATAAGATTCATATGAGCAAAATGCAGCTTATCCATCAAAATCACCTACAAAATAAATAAAAAAGTTAATCATCAAAATAAAATGACATATCGACGCTTGATGAAGCTCTTACAATAGAAATATTGACCCTACAAATTATAAAAAATCCAAATTAGAGACCTCAAAACACATCAAGTATAAATATAAATTACGCAATTTCAACGTAAATAATATTACCAATTCATTTACGAAACTCTAATTCAAGTTAAACTCTTTGACGTCCTCGGTCACATCCTTTAAGAAACACACATAACAAAATTTCAGATATTATTATAAACTAATGGATACAAATAAAAATTAAGTTTGATAATAAATGGATACTTACTTTATTTTCCCCCTTTAATCCCATAAGTAGATCGTAACCAATCTCCTGCACAAAGTAGCATTTGAACCGTGTCTACTGCTAGAGAGGCTCGATGTGGATCAATAACTCTACCACCGGCACTAAATGCAGACTCCGAAGCTATGGTGGTTATTGAAATTGAAAGAACGTCACAAACCATCCTCGACAAGATCCTAAACTTTTGACTATTCAACTTCCACCACATAATCACATTAAAGTGACCAGACTCTTTCCATTTTATGACTTTTTCTTCAAAATACATATCCAAATCAGATTTCAACTCATCAAAAGTTTGAAGATAACCATCATAATTACTTGGATTTGTTAATCCAGTCAAACCACGAGCACTAACAAATTCAACATTACTAGTACCACTAGCACCTATCCTAGCAACAACATTAGCAACTTTATACTCCTCAACATAAAGGTTTCTTAATGTCTCACGAATTGTGACTTTGTATTTTGTCCCTTCAACTTCAGAATAATAATGGGTAACACAATGTTCAATGTATTTCATTTCTAGGATCTAAAGCAGTTGCTATTGAAATCATCAAGTTGCAAGAACCCCAATATTTATCAAACTTCTTTTTCATCTTGTGCACCATTTCTTACATAAACAAGTTAATTGGATTTCCAACATTACCTCGTACAATATGTCCTTCCAATTTCAACAAGTTGAGGCAAGAAAATGTTAGAAGTCGGATATTCAGAACCTGCATTTAGTTTACGAATATTAATATAAATGAAAAGCAAACAAAATAATATATATAGAAAACTTGAAATCTTTGAGAAAAGTGCAAACGATTTGAACTTTCTCCCATTCCTCTTCAGTCGGCAAAGAAATGTATGAAACATCTCTTTGTTGATATCGTGGAAAAATAACTTTAAACTCGAAAGCAGCCGACAACATAAAATATGTCGCATTCCACCCCATGCAACAATCCAAAACGAGCTTCTTTGAAGATAGTTGCAATTGCTTTGCAATTTCACTAAACGTGATGATATGTGCCTCTAAAGCTGATACATACTTCACACTTTCACGCACTTTAACAATTGTATCTTGAATAGCAGATAACCCTTCTTGCACCAAAAGATTAAGGATGTGTGCACAACATCGCACATGGAAGATGTCTTCACCAAAGGGGTAAGGACCCACTGTATAAAAGATTTTCTTTCAATACACGAACAACTAAGTCATTATTTGAATCATTATCGACAGTAATCGTCCAAATCTTCTTTTCAATACCCCACTCAACCAAACACTTTTGCAACACATCAAAAATTGTTAGTCCAGTATGTGGTGGTGGAATATCACAGAAGTTCAAAGTGCGTTTCTGTAAATTTCAACTTGTGTCCACGTAGTGACAAGTGATGACCATATATAAGACGTTATGATCCGACTTCCAAAAATCTGTAGTTAAACTCATACTTTTAACTGATTTCAATTCTTCCATTAGTTTCTTCTTCTCCATCTGAAACGAAGAAACACAATCCTTCTTTGTCATAGCACGACTAATCTTCTGGAAATGAGGGCGGCAAAATGCATCACCAAGTTGAGTAGTTCATATTTGGTAAAACGAAATGGCAACTCATGCACAATAATCATGTGCGATATCAACTCTCTAAGCTTAGAATGATCATACTGAAAATTTTGAACCGAAGACACAGTTTCTTTCTTAAACATTGTGAGGCTAATGTTTTGTTGACCCTTTGATTTATGAATCTTGTTAGCCATACAATTATTAAGATGTCTTGTCAAGTGTGTTGTAGAGCCAGACTTGTTCATTGCAAGCTTCGACTTAGCTTTATTTCCCCACTAGGAAGACTCATCACTTTATACTCATCCCATACTTTTATGTGCGCTTTCTCTTCTTTGATTGGAATAGATTGCATTCACCATCTCCAATTTGAGTCTCATCATGAGTGTCTTGACTCTCCTGAGGGATATCAGATGATTCTTCCTCAATATTATCAATAACGACATTCAGAGATATGAAGGTTGGACTAGTGGCTGACTCTTGAACCGATTCAGTGTTGACATTTGAGCTTCTCAGTCTACATGAAATTGAACAGTATGATTAATTATTTGGAAGCATAGTTCCTACATATAAAATGTATTATTTGGAAGTATAGTTCCCACATTCCAAAAAAGTATGCAAAAAATCCAAAAATTGAATATGTTTATTATTATTTCTCTCAAAAATTGTTCCACAATTTATATTTTATCCCTATAGTTCCCAATTTTAAATATTAATAGAATACTTTCTTTATTTAAAGAACCTCATAACACTATTTTGTCTTCTTCAGAACCAAAAATTGATTTATCTACTTCTAAAATAAAATTTATAATTAAAAAATAGTGCAAATTCAAAATGATATCGTTTTAAAAAACATGAAATCACCGTACTGGCTGGAACCTTGTTTCATGGGATTCACTTTTGTTATTAGAATCCATGACCAAATACATTTAGACAAACATATAATCATTCAAATAAAACGTTCATTCAAAGCTTCTACAGTAATTCATTCGATAGAGTAGAAGGAAAAATTAAATCAAAATATGTACATTTTTCTTAGTTAATTTGTTCAAACTCTTATTTTCACATTCTCAGCATACTTATTTTTCCTTTATCAAAACCAATCAGTCTTACCATAATAATAATTATCAACTACTTATTTTCACATTCTCAGCAAACTTATTATCGAAACGAATCAGTCTTAGTTCCTAAACATAACACTTCTACAGAAAGCTTTTTAATCCACTTCTTCATTAGGGATAAATCTTCTACGTGGTAATGAATGATCTAATGAAAGCCAACCTCTCTCTCTCACACACACACACACACATACAGATCTAATGAAAAACATGTATAGTGGATCTAAAATACTGAAGAAAAAGAGGAGGGCAGCACCGATGTCAGAAGATGGGATGGTGAGGCGGCAGGGGACAGACAACCGACGAGGTGAGTCACAAACATATAATGTTTATCATTCTATCTTCTAACCTTACCTCATACAAACTCACGCCGCCAGACAGCAGACTCCATTCCTCCAGCGGCACCTCCTACAAACAACTGAACAAGGCCTGAAGCAAAGCCCTCACGCGGCTCACGCCGCCAGACTCCACTCCTCCAGTGACATCTCATACAAACAAGGCCTGAAGCAAAGCACTCACGTGGCTCACGTCGCCAGACTCCATTCCTCTAGCGGCAACGCCCCCTCTTATATCTCTGCAACCTCTCTACGTTTCATCGTCGCCGACTCACCTCGCTGGTTGTCTATCCCATGCCGTCTCACCGTCCCATCTTTTGACATCGGTGCTGCCCTCCTCTTTTTCTTCAGTATTTTAGATCCACTATACATGTCTTTCATTAGATTTGTGTGTGTGTGAGAGAGAGAGAGAGAGAGAGAGAGGTTGGCTTTCATTAGATCATTCATTACACGTAGAAGATTTATCCCTAATGAAGAAGGGGATTAAAAAGTTTTATGTAGAAGTGTTATATTTAGGAACTAAGACTGATTGGTTTTGATAATAAGTTTGCTGAGAATGTGAAAATAAATAGTTGATAATTGTTATTATGGTAAGACTGATTGGTTTTGATGAAGGAAAAATAAGTATGCTAAGAATGTGAAAGTAAGAGTTTGAACAAATTAACTAAGAAAAATGTACATATTTTGATTTAATTTTTCCTTCTACTCTATCGAAGGAATTACTGTATCAGTTTTGAATGGGCGTTTTATTTGAATGATTATATGTTTTTCTAAATGTATTTGGCCATTGATTATGATAACAAAAGTGAATCCCATGAAACAAGGTTCCAGCCAGTGCGGTGATTTCATGCTTTTTAAAAAGATATCATTTTGAATTTGCACTATTTTTTAATTATAAATCTAATTTTAGAAGTAGATAAATCAATTTCTTGTTCTGAAGATGACAAAAACAGTGTTATGAGATTCTTTAAATAAAGAAATTATTCTATTAATATTTAAAATTGGGGACTATATGGACAAAATATAAATTGTGGGACCCTTTTTAGAAAGAAAAAAAATAAACATATTCGGATTTTCAATTTTCGGATTTTCTGATTTTTTGCATACTTTATTTTGAATGTGGGAACTATACTTCCAAATAATACATTTTATATGTAGGAACTATGCTTCCAAATAATTAATCATACTGTTCAATTTCATGTAGGCTGAGAAGCTCAAATGTCAACGCCAAACACTGAATCGGTTCAAGAGTCAGCCACTAGTCCAGCCTTCATATCTCTAAATACCGTTATTGATAATATTGAGAAAGAAGCACCTGATATCCCTCAGGAAAGTCAAGACACTCATGATGAGATTCAGATTGGAGATGGTGAATGCAATCTATTCCAATCAAAGAAGAGAAAGCGCACATCAAAAGTATGGGATGGGTATAAAGTGACAAATCTTCCTAGTGGGGACAATAAAGCTGAGAGCATTCATTGTAAGTCGAAGCTTGTAATGAACAAGTCTGGCTCTACAACACACTTGACAAGACATCTTAATAATTGTATGGCCAACAAGATTCATAAATCAAAGGGTCAACAAAACATTAGCCTCACAATGTCTAAGAAAGAAACTGTGTCTTCGGTGCAAAATTTTCAGTATATTCATTCTAAGCTCAAAGAGTTGATATCGCACATGATTATTGTGCATGAGTTGCCATTTCATTTTACCGAATATGAACTATTCAACTTGGTGATGCATTTCGTCACCCTCATTTTCGGAAGATTAGTCGTCTTATGGCGAAGAAGGATTTTGTTTCTTCGTTCGGATGGAGAAGAAGAAACTAATGGAAGAATTGAAGTCAGTTAAACGTATGAGTTTAACTACAGATCTTTGGAAGTCGAAAATCAGAACGTCTCATATATGGTCATCACTTGTCACTACGTGGACACAAGTTGGAATTTACAGAAACACACTTTGAACTTCTGTGATAATCCACCACCACATACTGGACTAGCAATTTCTGATGTGTTGCAAAAGTGTTTGTTTGAATGGGGTATTGAGAAGAAGATTTGGACGATTACTATCGATAATGCTTCAAACAACGACTTAGTTGTTCGTGTATTGAAAGAAAATCTTTTATACAGTGGGTCCTTACCCCTTGGTGAAGACATCTTCCATGTGAGATGTTGTGAACACATCCTTAACCTTTTGGTGCAAGAAGGGTTATCTGCTATTCAAGATACAATTGTTAAAGTGCGTGAAAGTGTGAAGTATGAATCAGCTTCAGAGGCACGTGTCATCACGTTTAGTGAAATTGCAAAGCAATTGCAACTATCTTCAAAGAAGCTTGTTTTGGATTGTTGCACGAGGTTGAATGCGACATATTTTATGTTGTTGGTTGCTTTGGAAATTAAAGCTATTTTTCCACGATATGAACAAAGGGATGTCTCATACACTTCTTTGCCGACTGAAGAGGAATGAGAGAAAGTTCAAAGTGTTTGCACTTTTCTCAAAGATTTCAAGCAAATAACTGATCTGATCTCGGGTATTTAAGTATTTACTTTTCAATTTTCTATATATATATATATATATATTATTTTGTTTGCTTTTCATTTATATTAATATTCGTAAACTAAATGCAGGTTCTGAATATCCGACTTCTAACATTTTCTTGCCTCAACTTGTTGAAATTGGAAGGACATATTGTTCGAGGTAATGTTGGAAATCCAATTAACTTGTTTATGCAAGAAATGGTGCAAAAGATGAAAAAGAAGTTTGATAAATATTGGGGTTCTTGCAACTTGATGATTTCAATAGCAATGCTTTAGATCCTAAAAATAAGATGAAATACATTGAACATTGTGCTACCCATTATTATTCTAAAGATGAAGGGACAAAATACAAAGTCACAATTCGTGAGACATTAAGAAACCTTTATGCTGAGTATGTTGAGGAGTACAAAGCTGCTAATCTTATTGCAAGAATAGGTGCTAGTGGTAGTAGTGGTACTCGTAATGTTGAATTTGTTAGTGCTAGTGCTCTTGGTTTGACTGGATTAACAAATCCAAGTAATTATGATGCTTATCTTCAAACTGTTGATGATGTTGATGAGTTGAAATCTGATTTGGATATGTATTTTGAAAAAAGTCATAAAATGGAAAGAGCCAGGTCACTTTAATGTGATTATGTGGTGGAAGTTGAATAGTCAAAAGTTTAGGATCTTGTCGAGGATAGCTTGTGACGTTCTTTCAATTCCAATAACCACCGTAGCTTCGGAGTCTGCATTTAGTGTCGATGGTAGAGTTATTGATCCATATCGAGCCTCTCTAGCAGTAGACACGGTTCAAATGCTACTTTGTGCAGGAGATTGGTTGCGAGCTACTTATGGGATTAAGGGAAAAAATAAAGTAAGTATCCATTTATTATCAAACTTAATTTTTATTTGCATCCATTTGTTTATTATAATATCTGAAATTTTGTTATGTGTGTTTCTTAAAGGATGTGACCGAGGACGTCAAAGAATTTAACTTGAATTAGATTTTCGTAAAACGAATTGATAATATAATTTATCTTAAAATTGCATAATTTATATTATATATTTATATTGATGTGTTTTGAGGTCTCTAATTTGGATTTTTTTTTACAATTTGTAGGATCAATATTTGTATTGTAAGAGCTTCATCAAGCGTCGATGCGTCATGCTTTATTTTGATGATTAACTTTTTTATTTATTTTGTAGGTGATTTTGATGGATAAGCTGCATTTTGTTCATATGAATCTTATCCAAAACTAGCTAGAATATACATCTTTTTCTTGTGCTAGTTGTGAAAATTTCATTTGGTAATGAATCTTGTTAAACTTCTTATTGTAATTGTTGTTTGATTGTGATTGATTAGTAGACTATGCATCCTTTTAATTAATGGAATCATGGAGTGAATTATGTTAAAATAGTGTTTTAAGCAGAGTCGAGCTCGAATTCGAGTTCGATCTCGAGCTCGAATAGCACATTATCAAACCGAATTCGAGCTCGAGTTTGAGCTCGAAAACGATCAAAGTCGAACACGAGCAGAGTTCAAGCTCGAGTTCGAATATGTCTCATAAACGTGTAGTTATCGAACTGAATTCGAGTTGCTAGCGAGCTCAAAAATTTTATAACGAACCGAGCTCGAACTCGAGCCGAATAAAATTTAAACGAGCCGAGCTCGAGCTTGGTAGTATTCGGCTCGATTCGGTTCGCATACAGCCCTATCTATATGCAAATATCTCTAGAAGTACACACATGCTTTGACAGAAAAAAAACGGAAAAAGAAAAATGTTATATTCAGTTATCTGTTTGTTATAAATATTATTTTAAAAGTTTACTTGTTCTTGAAAGAGGTACTGACAAATAATTACTTTTCATTAAAGAACTAATTAAAACCAAACTTAAGGGCAAAGACATAACACCAGTTGACTTCTTAGTTGAATATGAAGACCTCCAAACAAAGTCATACAAAAGAGGTTGCAATTTCAAGTAATTATTACACATTTCTCTACTATGTATATTTGTCCCGACCCATTTCAGTAAGTACTACGTAGGAGTTAGATCATTCATTTCAATCTTCTTAAAAGCTGAAGTTGGGGGGAAAAGAGAAAACCTACTGCAATTCCAAGATTTAGAAAGAAGATAAAGGAGAGACAACTGAAATAGGGCAATTTGTCTTCTGAATTTGCTCAAGTCAACCCTTTTTCAGTACCCTTCTGTTCTCAAAAAATAAAATACAACAAAAGATAAAATACAATTGCAGAAGTCAAACACAAATATGATGTAGCGTAATTACTTCATGGTCCGACCTTTAGTTCGAGTTGCAAAAATAATACGACTTTTAATTATGTAAAAAAGGTCTCAGTCTAAAAAGTTGCAAAATGGCATGGGACAAAAGTTTTTGTTCCGATCTCAGAAAGATGAGCTGATCCATTTTGCCACGCCACAATTTTGTAAAATAAGTAGCAAATATAACACTAGACAATTTTTTTGAAGTTCCAACTCATCTATCGGAGGCAAGAAATTTTGTCCTGTGCTAGATTTGGAATTTCTTTTAAAGGTCGGGTCATTATTACAACTCGGTGCAAAGGTTGACCCATAAAGTGTAATTAGCAACTTAAATTACAAAACAATTAAGGGTCTAAAGACGGATTAGACATGTTTTAACCAAAAGAAGTGATGAATAGAGAAGAGATGTGGATTAGGGAGGCAGGGCAGATAGAATCTGGCTTCAGTTAATCCAACAGCATTAAACTAATGGATGTAGATAATACCTAAGACCTACAAAAGCAAGGTTTTCATCACTAATTACAACAAAATCCAGACAAGATCTTCTAGAATAAGATGATTAGCACTTAAACTAATAGACAACATTAATAGTAAGCTTTCACACTGGCAAAACTAGCATAGGATTAGAGCTTTAGCAAGCATTATTAAGCATGACATCATCATCATCATCATCAACTTCACTTAAATCTTATCTTTGGTTAAATTTAAATCTACAACTATTGACAGAGTACATGATATATTACTAGGCCTTTTTCGTGTATATACGATATAAGGGTAGGAATGTACACAATTTGCATAATATTTATTTGAGTTTGTACGCAAATTTATAGCATATCAAGATTGTTTTTATCTCAATGATTTATCATGATTCCTAGCTTCAGGTACCTTGATATGGTCCAGGAGTCAATGTAGGAGGACCATACGAGTATCTCCACTCTCCACAAGCCATGCATCTTTCAATCTCAGTGCTGTTGTCCAGAGTGCAAAATTTGCAGGACCAGACTTTAAACTTCTTATCTCCATTGCCTTTGCTCTTTGATGTTCCACAGGCTTCACATATAAGAGCTAGTTGCTGCAATAAATACACGCCCATAAAGAAAAGCAACCAATAAATTATAGCAACTCAGCAGTATTTTTCCTTGGGGACAGGGAGGGGGGGATAGCGTTAAGGGGATTGTAAAGTAATTATATGTACAACCTGTGTAGTTAAAAAGAGATAAAGGAAACTTGAAGAATTTGTATTTTATTATTATTAATGTTATGTAGCAATTCCATAATAAGAATGGAAAGCAAGGTTTACCTGATTTAGCAAGGTGCATGTGTTGCAATGCCATGATGAGTCGTCTTTCTGGTCCTGGATTGATACCGAATCGACAATTGTTCTGACATCCAACGAACCAGGGCTTTCAGAAGGCCCCTCGTGCTCTAGTGACTTGGATCCACACCATAGATCATCACGTAGTCTCCTTTCTGCAGCCATTGCAGCTGCTTGAACTGGACTCAGCACGGCTTTAATGCTACTATCACCACCAAGGCGTATAGGCCCATGGGGTAACAGAGCTCCACGTTGAGACCTCTTTTCAGCAGCTGCCAGAGCTTGCTGACGTAGGGAAGACAAAGGAGGTTGACGAGAATATCCACCCAATCTTTTCCCAGGGAGATCAAATCCTTGCCCGGTTCCAGTAATGCCTTTGGCCATAAGTTCTTCACATTCCTAGAAAGGGTGAATTTTAATCAAATGAGCATACACACTTGAGAAGCATAAGTAAATTGATCCAAGAAAACATATAAACCAAGAAGAACAAAATTGATGCTTTAGAACAATCATTGGTAATATGAAGCCATAAGATTCCCCCAAAATGAGAGATACAGCAGAATAACCTTTTTCAATTCATCCAAAAGATTGTAGAAATCCGCATTGTGAGGGCCATGCTCATTGTGACAAAGCTCATGCAGCATTGTGCTAAGAATGTGATCATAAGGGAAAAAGTCCCACTCATTGTTTGGTCTACGCAGTCTCAGCTTGACCTCGGCCCCTCCTCCTATATTTAGCCCTAGAAGAGATGGATTAGGCGGGCTGCAAATTAAGAATACATATTAGGCAGCAGGCTAAGCATCACAAAATATGAAGAAGCATCCAAATTAATAAAAGGAAATTTCATCCCACCAAAACTCAGAGAGGACCTTCACTTTCCATTTTCTCTTCCGCATGATAGGTTGTACTTGCTTTGCCACTCTTTCAAGAATTTCCCTTGCTTCATCTTCGCGAACCTTCTTTAGAGGTTTGATTTCCCAGACTTTGTTAAGATCGTTCAAGTCCATGTGGAAAGTACAAATTCACAACTAAGGGGATCAAAGGTATATTACAAAAAGTTCACTAAAATGATTTGTCGCTAACTACATACTCTAAACGATACACAATGAGCCAAAATGCCCTCGTTCTAGTAACAATATGCAGCTGCCGCCTCGCTATAACAAATATCAATGTGAATGCTAATAAGTAATCATTTTTTATGTTCAGATAATGATATTTAGATACTAATATGAATATTCCCAAAAGGCCAAATCCACACCACTTTAACTATACATCAATTTAAACATTTCCAATTTTCCTAACAAAAATTTGGTGTCTTTTCTTCATCATCAAACCATACTGAGACATGTTTTGCTGCAGTTAAACAAAGAATCACCAATTAGATAACTCCTATCTTTGTTCCATTTATTTCCCCAAATAAACATAATTTTGTGAATTTCTATCTGAATTGAAACAAAACAAAAACATTTCTTGCGATTCTAGTTCAAAAATATTTAGATAATACAGTACAAAATCTCTACATGTCAGCAATAACTGAAGAAAGATAGAAGCTTCGCACCTGGAAATTTCGACTGAAAATCAGCACTGATTTCGCCGCGAACTTTCAGATAAAATTGTCTATAAAGTATAGATTTTGCTGTAATTAAATATTGAAAACATGTGGCTAATAGGGTTTTCTTATTAAGCAAGCCACCAGAAAGGATTTCAAAATTTTCAATCTGTATCGCATATAGAACTTATACAGCCCAATATTATTATGGGCCAAGGACCAAACTGGCAAATTTTGTCTTCTTTTTCCACCAATGGACAATTCAAGATTCAAATTTTTAATGGATTTTGTGTTTTTTACTTAACCTACTGAGCTCATGTTATTAGGGGTGAAAAAATAGAAATCCGAATATCCAATCCGAAATTTAAAATTCGGTTCGGATTTTCTGATTTTCGGTTCGGATCGGATTGATATTTTTCAAAATTTTGGATTTTCGGATCGGATCGGATTGTATTTTTTAATCGAAAATATCCAAAATCAATTATATATAATTTATATATAATAATAATATTTTATTTAAATATTTTAAATCTAATATAAATATATATAAGAATTAACAAAATTGGTTTGGATTTTGGATTTTCATTAATTTGGATTTTCGGTTCGGTTCGGATATTTTTATAAAATTTTGGATTTTGGATTTGGATTTTCGGATATTCGGTTCGGATCGATTGTTTTCCTCTCAAAATTGGATTTTCGGATCGGTTCGGATTAGGCAAAATCCAACCAAACCGAATACTCACCCTACATGTTATATTTCTAGACGCACGGTTTCTGAACATGGGCGACCAAGGCAGTTCGACCTAAAGTCAACGGTTCGGGCCCGGACCGCGGTCAACGGGCTGAACCGAACCGTGAGCTAGGCTCAGGCCGGCTCGGTTATTCAAAATCGGCCGGCAAGCGGTTAACCGCCGGTCCGAACCGTGGCTTTGATTGGAACCATGGGTCCGGTTATAGCCGTTGGAACCGCGGGCCTAGGGTCGAACCGGGCCTAGGCTGTGGCCGAACCGGTGAGCTTTTAGAGCCGTTGGAACCGTGGTCCGCCCTAAGCCGCGGTTCAACGGCTAAAAACGGCTAGAAAACGGCTATATTCTAATTTCACCCAAAATCACTCCTATAAATATATCCATCATCCTAACTCTATCCTCACTTCAATCTCTCATTTCTCAACCTTAATTCACTCATTTACATCTAATTTTCAAGCTTTCAAGCTCTCATTCTCACTCTCAAACTCAATCTCTCAAGTTCTCAAGCTCTCTCAATCTCTCATTCTTATTCTAAACTCTCAAACTTTCTCACTTCATCAATCATCATGTCTTTCTTTAAACGATTAAACAAGGGAAAGGAAAGGCCGCCGATGAAGGAGCTCCAGTGAGGAGGAGACATTCCAATTCCAACTCAACGTTCACGAAGGGCCTTGGCGGAGGAAATCTCAAGCGAGTTGCGAAGGTTCTGTCAAGAAGATGCTCGATTTGTTGAAATGGTGCATCGAATGGAAAGAAGTCCCAATTTCGGTGGCGTAGCTCGAACGACCAAGACGACGAAGAAGAAGCGACGAAGAATATGACGACTTTGACCAAGATACGCCACAACCACCAAAATCAAAGGAACTTAAGTCCGAGCGTTTTGTGAAGCACTTTAGATGCGTAAATTTTACGTTTCTTACAAATTAGTTTCACAATTTTAATTTCATGTTCATAGTTCTTACAATATCTTGTTATATTTTCTTTAGAAAAGTGGAAGTCTTAAGCGAAGCACCTCTTCCCGACGGTCGAAAGAGATACGTTGCTTATTGCAACTATTGCACGAAAACCTACAAATGGATCGAGAAATGAGGTTACGGAACGCTCAATAGGCACATGGAGGGTTCTCATCCTCATGAGTATGGAATATCAACGAACCAAGCTCAAATTAAAACCCTTCTCAATATTCTACAACTGTACGTCCACTTTATTTAAATTTGATAAGGAAAATATGAAGATCGATGGCTAGATATTGTGCTATGGAAAACTCCCTTTAATTATGCCGATAGAGTTACGTATGAAGAATGTTATAAAGAGGACTTGGTCCTAATGCATGCAAAGTTAGTAGAAGTATTATGCTTAAGAAGATTAGAGACAATGCATGGAAAAAAACATGATTTAAAGAAATATTTGGTTCGTTTAGGTCATAAAGTTTCTATTTGTGCCGATGTTTGGACGGATGCTTATAATAAGAATTCTTATATGGGTATTACTTGTCATTGGATTGATTCGAAATGGGTTATGCAAAACGTTTAATTGCTTTTCGAGAGTTTGAAGAGCCTCATAATGCTTTAGGTATTGCTAATATTATAATTGGTGTGTTAAATGAGTATACTTTGATTAATAAAATTTTTCCGTTGGTTTTGATAATGCTTCGCAAACACCGCTAGTATTCCTCAACTTATTGAAGCATGCGCACCTTCTTTGAAGGAAAATACTTTCATTCTAGATGCATTTGTCATATTTTAAATTTATGTGTTCAAGATGCACTTAGTATTTTCAAGAATCCGTTAGTCCTATTAGAGATGCTATCAAATGTTTGCATGCTTCAAAACTTATGGGAAGAAATGGCAAAAATATTGTCGTATAAAAATATTGCTTATACATGTTTCAAATTGGATGTTTCTCATCGTTGGAATTCTACTTATGAAATGCTTAATAGTACTATTTCATATAAGGGTCATTTATGTGATTTTTAGAAAAGAGTTTACATCTATTCAATTACATCTTAATGAGTCTCATTGGGATGTTTGCATGGATTTATATCGATTGTTAAAGGTATTTCATGGTGCAACGAAACAATTATCGGAGTTTATTATTGCACTTCGTTATGGTTTTAGAACATTGCATGCATATTGCCATGTCTTTTCGTAGTTGTTTTAGTAAACCATCTTTATGTGGTGTAATTTATTTTATGGTTCAAAAGTGGCTAAAATATTTTAGGAGATACCTACAATTTTTTGCTTGCTAAGTGTTTAGATCCTAAATGGAAATATGATGGTACTTGTCAAATGCTTAATGTTTATTATGATGCTTTTAGCAAATGGATTTTCAAGGTGCTAGTATAGAAGGAGAATTAGTTTATTTTGATCTCCGGATGTAGATCAAATCAAATATAATCTTGAAAAGAATTTAAGAAATCTTTTCAAGAATATAGGTCGAAATATGGTAGTGATGATGATATTCAAACCCACCTCCTTCTTCTATGATGTCTACGATTAATTTTCCTTTTGATATGAATGAGTTTGATCCTTTGGTGCAACAAATGACTTGATGTACCAAAATAGAACATTCGAAAGGCCGAGAGGACAAGGTAATAGTGAATTAGATATATATTTGCAAACTCCTTTGTCTTTGGTGTTGAAGATAGCGGTCCTTCGATCGATGTCTTGAAGTGGTGGTCAAAGAAGAGAGTACCCAATCCTCTCAATCATGGCAAGGAGTTATTTGTCGTCCGGCATCCACCGTATCCGTTGAACAAGCATTTAGCATTGGAGGACTAATGCTTGATCAAAGAAGAAGCAACATGAAAGGCGAACATTGAAGCTACAATGTTGCTCGATGATTGGTGTAGGGCCGACCTTAGAGCTCAAGAACCACAATGAGAAGATGGTAACGAGAGGCGAAGATGAGGCCTTCACCAAACGGATCGATCGGAATCGGTGCGGAGACGAGTAGAGCATTTAGAAATTAAAAGAACTACGTGGACTTTGATTCTCTATGATTATGAGGATATGTAGGCAACTCAATTTTAGAAATTAAATTGAGCTCAAGTCCTTTATTATTATTATTTTTCATCCCTATGTAAAAGTCATAAATGGATTTATGTAATTTTACTCATCATTTATTAAAAATGCAAAGTGTTGACACATATTTTATATTTATACGTATTTTAACAAATGCAAAGTATTTACAAGTTCAAACATAAAAAAATCACTTACAAATTTAAAAATATTTACAAGTTTAGTAGTTTACAAATTTTACAACTTTAAAAATATTTACAAGTTTATTAAGCTTTAGACTTAAAAGTTAAAAGTTAAAACTTAAAAGTTTGTTAAAATCTTGGACTTTGATACTTGTTGCATATTTGATTGAATTTTCAGAAAAATTGAGATAGAATTGGAGATTTTACCCTTCATAAGAGTTGAAGTATATCGCGATACGAGTTCGTGAGCGCAAACGGATCGAAAATCGGAGCTCGGACGAGAGAACGGATCGATACAAAATCGCTGTGAACAGGCGAACCACGGCCGGCCTAAACCGGCGGTTCGAGCCCGAACCGGGACCGCCGGCTCAGGCGCGCCCTAAACCGTCGACTAGTTTGTAGAGGCCGGGCTAGGGCCGTCACATTTGGAACCGCCGGATCACTGGCCCGCCCTAAACCGCGGTTCCGGCCCTAAAACATGTCTATATATTTCCATATTGGTGACCAAAAGGTAGAGTCGATCGCAAAGTGCTTGTCTTTTATAACTTCTCTTATCTTTAGTGTGATTTGTAATATTTTTGTTGAAAATAAAACAAAATATAAAATTGAGATACTACAAAAAAAATAAAAAATCTCACATAGGCATCTCAATATTGTTGCATTGGCGTCTTTAAGACTTCAAACTGAGTGCAGTATTGGGACCCTACGTATTAATTACTACACTGAATAGTGAGAATCAACGAGCAACTACAGTTGCCATAATGTTGAAAGAAAATAAATGAATAAACAAATTAAATAGCAATATTTATCTTTTGCGAAATTAATTATTTGTCGGTATAGATAAAAATAGATCAGACAATTGAACGTAAGTTCACGATCTTACTTATATATTGAATAGTATATGAGTATGTCAAACTTAAGTCCTCAAGAAACCGTAAATTTGATAGGTCGACCTATTTATTATGATGGTTTAATGTATATTAAAATAATTTATCTTAATTTTGAAATAAAAATATGTCTACCTTAAATCACTAAATATATTTTTGGACAAACTAGACTTAGCAATTAATACACGATAGTCAATTCACAGTGTCATTTTGTGTTAAATTTGTCCTTTCAAAAGAAAATCTTAGCTCAATTGATGATCGAATAATGCTGTCAATTTTCATCATAAAAAACACAACATGAACATACATTAAATTAATGGATTAATGTTCATTCTTATCGTGATTATGTACTTATTGTATCGATACAATAACTTCGTATCATATCTGTGTAATATAATAATTTTGTGTTCGTCTATATCAACGAATCATGTTATATGATAAAATTTGTACTAAAATTTTCAAGAAAGTGGACCTGTAACAATTATTTTGAGAAAATGATAGGTAGGAAGGATAGACAATTTAATAAGTGGAAGTGGCTGAAGAATATTCCCAAATTTTATGCGGGAGGCGTGCATGTTTAGGTATATTATATATTTGTGTTTTTATATTAACAACTAGATCTTATCTCATGCAATGCACGAATATAATCTATATCGATAATTTAAATGAAATTAATAAAACGATAAATTGTTAGATTTGTTCTCTAATGCACAGTAATAATTATTAATTTAAATTAATAATAAAGAACTAAAATTAAATTATATACACGATTATTATATAGGTAAATAATAAAATATTGATAAACTTTTAAATATATATATTATATATATATAGAGAGAGAGATAGGTTCAAATGAGAACCATTTTTATCCTAAAAACTAAGAATCAAGTGAATTTGCTATGAAAGTTGATGAATCAAAATTCAAAAATTTTCACCCGGGTTCGAATTCCATGAGGAACGAAAATATTATTTTTTTGGATTCAGTAACTTTCCCAGCGGATTCATCAATTTTCACAATGAATTCATCATTTTTTGGTTCTCAAGATAAAAATGGTTCTCACATCCCATATATATAAAAGAATGTTAATACTCCTTTAGTCAACAAAATTTTTTTCTGAAAATTTTGGACACGGTTTTTTAATAAAAATTAGTAGATGTATTGTGAATAGAGTAAGAATCTCACATTAATGTAGCATTAAATTAGTTAGTGATGGATCATAGATAGTAACAGATATAAATAAATAGGTTGTTGAGAATAAAAATGTAAATAGTGATGGAACATGAATGGTAAAAGATGTAAATAAGGGTATCATTGAGGATAATAAGTAGGAAGCATTTCGTGGGATAATTACCATAAATAAAATAAGAAGTAAATTAAGTGATATGCTAAAAAGAAAACCTATAAAAGAAGTTAGGAGACAGATGAAGTATAAAATATATAACCATACCTTGGAAAAATAAAAATATACTAAATAATTTTTTGAATAACATGAATATAATATTACAACTACAAATATATAGCTAATAGGATTCTCCGACAAAATTTAATATGAATCCACATGTTTTCATGGCTAAACTGAAGTGTATATATATATATATATATATATATATATATATATATATATATATATAGGAGATGGATCGGTAGGAATGAATAATTTGGTAGGAAATAGGAATGAATCTGGACCTATGATTTGCTATATCAATGATTGAGATTTAATTTTCGGTGTCTTCTGGCTTTGTGTTTCGTGTGCTATACTGGATTATGCAACACTATAACTCTTCTTGTCTTACATCAGATGAAAGATGTCTTAAACTAATATATTTAGATATGTGCTACGAATTGATGAAATATGTGATAAACTAACATATGCAATATAGTAATTCGATTGTGCTACAAAATATGAAAGATGTCTACTATTCTTATTTTCGTACATTAAGGAGCTTTTCACCATAACCAACCCCTATATATATATATATATATATATATATATATATATATATATATATATATTGAGGTTCAAATAATAACTAATTTTAACGTGAGAATTAAGACCCACGGAAATTTTTAAGCACAAAATGAATTTGTTATGAAAGTTAATGAATCTGTTGGGAAAGTTATTGAATCCAAAATTCGAATTTTCACATGTGATTCGAATCCCATGAGGCGAAAATTTCATTTTTTGGATTCAAGAACTTTCTCGTGGATTCATCAAGTTTCACATCGAATTGATCATTTTTGGTTCTCACGTTCTCATAATAAAAATGGTTTTACGTTAACCATCCCCTATATATATATATATATATATAAGTGAGCAGAAGAATTGACAATTCTTTAAAAAATAACTAAAATATTTTATTTAGATATTCAATATGTGTAAATATCTATAATTTTATTAGGTAGAGTTGATAGATAAAATATAATAAATTAAATATTTTGAGATAATAAAATATTATACTTATATATATACCTACTTAATTTAATTATTATAAATAAATATATTTTGTATATATAGATAAGAGATGGATAGAATAAATTTTTTTTTAGTCTTGACCATAGTAGATAGATACATATATAATTATTTGGATAAACGAAAAATATAGAATATTAATTAAAAAATATAGAATATTAATTATGTATATTTTGTTTTTTGTTTTTTGGAAGTAAATTAGTTATGTTTTTTGGAAGTAAATTATTTATCTACAAATAATATCAATTTCCACTTCCAAAAACTCTATTTTTCTCTATTTTCCTATGGATCTCAATCAAAATTTTATATTTTTAATTAATTTGTAACTTTTGAGTTCTTATGCATTTTGTTATTATAGGAATTTATTTTTATTGGAATGAATTATATTTAGATTAAAAATTACTATATAAATATTTATATTAATTGAATGGTTGAATGGTCATTGATAAATGGGATGTCACTTCCATGTGAGATAATTTTATGGAACATGTAAGTACACTATGCTCATCTCTCAAATTATAATATTTTATTAATTTATAAAAAATATGGATGTATTATATTCTTTTTTACATTATAATATTTTATTAATATAAATTAAATTAATAAAATATTATGATATGCAATATGAGTATATTTAATTTCAAACACAAAAAGAAATAAAATAAAGAAAAAATAAAAAAAAATACTTGAAACGAGTTGAACAACATAAGCAAGGACAGGTGTATAAAAAAATAAATGTGTTGGGTAGATCACGTGGAAGAAAAAAAAAATTAATTAAATATTAATTTTTTTTAATAATTTAATGATTGAGTGATTGGTGATAAAAATATCCTTATAAAAATCTAAAACCTATAAAATTGTACAACAAACGCACTTCATGAAGCAACCAAGCCAAAAATGTCAATAATCTATCTACCACATGCCAAGATTCTACTCAAATCTCAACTTGCTTAATCATGTTAGTGTGCAATTATGCAATTGTCACAATCACTCACCCACCCATTGGCTAAGGGTCAAAATTGTCGCTTCCAATTTATTAGGAGAAAGGGATCCAAGCTTGTTGGATTTGAACTACAAATTGACATCGTATGCATATAGGATTTTGTTAAAAAATATATTATGTTATGCGAAACTCTTTACGCTCAAAGTTACTTCAAATTCGATTAATTAAAATTACTTTTATTGTTTTTGCAAGTGGTAATTAGTTCTTACTCCTAACGATTCTAGCTTCTAGAAAGTGTACATAATCGAATTTAAGTTAGCAGTTTAACTGTTTAAGTGAATTCGAGTTATTAATGCAGAAGTGACCATCACGTAAGTATAACTAAATTATGAGCATATTTTATTCATCACTATGCTCTACATGTGATATGATCACTATAGAATTCAACTCAAATCATCAAAATATTTTAGTGTTAAATTAAAACCACACCCCTTAAGAATGTATTTCCTTTATATAATCGAAATGTTATGATTATATTTTTCTTTTTGGATTGTCTTATTTTAAATATCATATTTAATTTTAAAAATTAACTATTTTAAAAAATATATAAATTTTATACATTTTTTTTATCTCTTTTGACCATTTAATATATTATACTAAAAAGATATGGGCAGGAACAGTCTTAAATTCTTCCCAAACTTTTCTAATAAGCTATTACAAACACATTCTCAAAATTTATGGCCTCCAACCAATAAAATTTAATAAATCAAATCATATCTGATGTAGATAGTGTTTTATGGGCAAAAATTTAGTAAATTAATAATGAATTTTTTAAATGACACCCCTCCATGACTTTTTTTTTATTTGTTATTTGGGACATAAAACTTGACCACTAAATCTAAATTTTCTATATATTCGCACTTTCCTTCCTATTTTCCGCAAAAGTGTGCTCGTCTCCTTCCCTTCTTCCAAAGTCTCCCTTCGCCAACAACTTTCGACGCACCAAATCTCACACACTGACTCCCCTATAGAGAGAGAGAAAAACACACACGAAAAATGGCTGCAACCTCCATTTCCTCCGCGACAAACAAGCTGACAGACCAATCGCCGCCGCTTCCGGTCCACACAACAGCCGCACGCCCTCCGCCACCCGCCTCTCATTCTCCAATTCCTCCATCTCGCTCCAAAAGCTCTCCATCTACGCCACCTCCAGGAATCTGAGCTCGTGCGGCTCCGCCGCCGTGGCCGTCAGCGTTCTGAAGACGGAGCGGGAGTCCGAGCTCGCGTCGAAGCCGCGGAATTCAGATCCGGTGGTGAAATCTCCGAAGCCGACTATTCTGGTCTCCGAGAAGCTCGGAGAGGCCGGACTCGACTTGCTGAGGAGCTACGGGGATGTGGAGTGCCTGTATAATCTGTCGCCAGAGGATTTGTGCGCGAAGATCGGGGAGTTCGACGCACTGATCGTGCGGAGCGGCACGAAGGTGACGCGCCAGGTGTTCGAGGCGGCGAAGGGGAAGCTGAAAGTGGTCGGACGCGCCGGCGTTGGGATTGATAATGTGGATCTGCAGGCGGCGACGGAGTTCGGCTGCTTGGTGGTGAATGCGCCGACAGCGAACACCATCGCCGCAGCGGAGCATGGAATTGCTCTGCTCGCTGCCATGGCGAGGAATGTTGCTCAGGCTGACGCTTCCATGAAGGCTGGTATGATGCGATTTTTCCTTGTTTTTGACGGTGGATCCATAATTCAGTGCTGATTTTTATGCTTTGTCCTTTTCCTTCCATGACAAAATTTAGTGTGTGCATAAATTGTTTTGTGACGCAGTAAATAAATACTTGTAAAATAGTTGAATGTATTGATGCTTGATACAGTTCTGAATGCTAAAATATAAGAAATAGCAAATCTAGATTTTTTTTACTCATATGCACGTTGAAAATAAAATATAATATCACGAGTTAGATTCTGCACATTGATCGATTATCACAACAGGATCTGCTTTTATTTTTTATTGCCACCTAACAAAAGCTGATTTAATTTGTATTACAGGACATTTGAAATAATTATTTCTTATGCGGTAGATGAATAAAACATTTCACCAATATTGCACGACTTTATTACATAGTAAATGCGTGAGCCGGATAAACCTTCGCTTCTTGGTTGTTAGAAACATTTGTGATATCATTTTGTGTGAAACTACAGAGTAAGTGAAGTGGTATAGATTTTGAGAATTTCCCCCCTTTCATATGACAAACTTCATAGTGGTATCCCAATATACATATAAGGCTCGTTTGCTACTGGTGATAACATGTTACGGTTGGCACGGCATACGACTTTAGAAACGATGAGTTACTTGAACCACAGTTACATTTGTCTGTGTTGTACGCCTGTTATTGAAGCAGATGAAAAATCGTATACTATGACGGACTATTTATGTGAATTTATGATGAAATGGTGAATATTTACCAATAGGGACAATCTTTTTCAATAAACTTTTGAAGGTATATTTTCTCTGCATCTTATAGGGCTTATTTAGGATCATAATAAATTCTGTTGACTTGCGCTATGATTATAAATTCTTCAATTACTTCAATTTGACTTTGTTTGATTGATACTAAATAAAATATGAATACCTATTTCATAGCTTCAAGACCTAACTTGTTTATTGAGATGCTGTTGACAGGAAAATGGCAACGTAACAAGTATGTTGGTGTCTCGCTGGTTGGGAAGACACTGGCTATCATGGGATTTGGCAAAGTTGGTTCTGAGGTTGCGAGACGTGCAAAGGGCCTAGGGATGCATGTTATCGCGCATGACCCGTATGCCCCTGCTGATAGAGCACGTGCTCTTGGGGTGGAGTTGGTGTCATTTGATCAAGCCATCTCCACAGCAGACTTCGTCTCTCTCCACATGCCTCTTACACCCACTACCAACAAGATATTCAACGACGCAACATTTGCAAAGATGAAGAAGGAGTGCGATCATAAATGTTGCCCGTGGTGGTGTCATAGATGAAGATGCTCTAGTGAGAGCCCTTGATGGAGGAATAGTTGCACAGGTTGAATGTTTTTGCATTCTGTTGATAATATTGCTGGATTATATTCGAGGTTTATGTTCCTTTTCCTCTGCAGGCATATTTGGATTTCGTGTGTTGTATAAATGAAACCTATAGCATGATTCAGTACTGGTATTTCAATGTGGAAACTAAGTATCTTTTTCCATTCTGGTATTTATAGGCTGCCCTCGATGTCTTCACAGAGGAGCCCCCATCGAAAGATAGCAAGCTAGTGCAGCATGAGAATGTCACAGTTACACCACATCTTGGTGCTAGCACAAAGGAAGCACAGGTATGAATTTTGCCAATAACCATTACCCGTCTCCTATTCATTCCAGGTAAATGTTTCTGTCACATTAACACGTGCTCTTTGACTGCGTTTCAGGAAGGAGTTGCAGTCGAAATAGCAGAGGCCGTTGTTGGTGCGCTGAGAGGGGAACTTTCTGCAACTGCAGTAAATGCTCCAATGGTTCCTCCAGAGGTAAAAATCCTTTAATACTCAATGCTTGCCCGGAGCATTTCCTTGCATATTCTCTTCAATGATGGTTATAATTTGATTTTCGTCATCAGGTTATGTCTGAGTTGGCTCCTTACGTTACTCTGGCTGAGAAGCTCGGCCGACTAGGCGTCCAGTTGGTTGCTGGAGGAAGCGGAATACAATCTGTGAAGGTGGTTTATGGCTCATCCCGTAATTCTGACAACTTGGACACGAGACTTCTCCGAGCCATGATAATAAAGGGCATCATTGAGCCTATCTCAGATGCCCACATCAACCTTGTCAACGCAGACTTCATAGCCAAGCAGAAAGGTCTAAGAATCAGCGAGGAAAAACTAGTAGTTGACTCTTCTCCTGAGAACCCTATTGACTCGATTCAGGTTCAGATAAGCAATGTTGGGTCGAAATTTGAGAGTGCATTGCTGGACAATGGACACATAAGCATAGAGGGGAGAGTGAAGGACGGCATGCCTCACCTCACACGCGTGGGAGCATTCAGCGTGGATGTGAGCCTCGAGGGAAATCTGATACTGTGCCGCCAAGTTGACCAGCCTGGCATGATCGGGACAGTTGGAAACATTCTCGGTCAGAGCAACGTGAACGTGAGCTTCATGAGCGTCAGCCGGACTGTTAAGCGGGTGAAGGCCATCATGGCCATCGGGGTAGACGAAGCGCCTAACAAGGAAACCCTTAAGAAGATCGGCGAGGTGCCTGCCATCGAAGAGTTTGTCTTCCTTGATCTCTGACCTTATTTCTATGGTTTATGGAATTTTGTTGGGAGAAAACTTGTGTTTTTCAGTCACTTAGAAATAAAAAACAAAGCGTAGGCAGCTGATGCTGAAATCTACAGCTAGGCAGCCTCTTTACAGTTGTGTTTTTCTGCTGCTGTTGTTGTGAAATTTAGATTAGTTTTGGTAAGATTGAAAATCATCCCTGTTGTGCCAGAAAAGGGAATTGCCATGAAATTTTACTACCATTGTGCTGGAAACATTTTGTTATGCTTCCATTTCTACAATTTGTATCAGTATCAGGTTGGACATAGTACACTCTTGAATGTATTTTTGGTTTTTATTTTTTAAATGCTTCAGTGATAATTCTTTAGTCTTAGCCGAGGCGCCCGGGCGCTGCCGAGAGGCGCTACCGAGACATCTGCGCGCCTCGCGCTCCGGGCCTACCCGCACTCTTCGCGAGATGGAACCCGCGTGCGAGGGCGTTGATGCCGCACCTCGTCGCGCGCACGTTCAGCGCCGAGGCGTGCCGAGGCTTCCGTGCGGAAAGCGTGAGCCTCGCACGACCGGCTGCCGACGCCCGTCGAGACCTGTCGCCCAATGCCGCCCAATGGTGCCGAAGCCGTCCGTGTATGGGCTGCCGAGGAGACCCGTCGCCCGATCGCCTGCCCGTCCGTCGTCGTCCGCACGGTCCGCGCCTTGTCGCGCTGTCGTCGCGGGACTCCGTCGTCTTGTTCTTCGTGTTCTTCGTTTTCTTTTCTCTTTTACAGATTACATTTACAAGAAAAAATTCTAATCTAATCACGGATTTTCTCGTGGTGAAAAAACGAAATCCGACAAAAAATAAAACGAGCCACGATGAACGACAGATCCATAATTAATTAATTGTGCATGTAATAATTAAATGTGAATTAATCCAACAGAGCCAAGATACTGATCCCAAGTTCTGATACCAATTGTAGGGAAATCTGATTTTAACCATCTCCCGAGGATCTATCTTGGATGTTTAATTCACTATACATTGATTATTTACCTAGCATGCATATATGTAATTAATTGCAACGCATAGGTGTTTTCTCGTGTTCACCTACGAATTTTTATGACAATGAATTGGATCAAGACTCGTGCTTTGATCTTCTGGACTGTATCTCATTTGTCAAAACTCCAATGCCGAGTGAGAGCAATCTATGGAGAGTTTTGCATAAATTCACCTTCTTCCTCACATTTGAAATTTTCGAGAATCACAATATTGCTTCTTGTAATTTTCGAAAATCACACTAGCATTAGGATAACCTTACTTTTTCTCACCTTATATTTATAATGCAATCCTAGATCCTATTAGGATAAGATATTTGCATATCTAATAAATATAATAATATCTTTCGGATAGAGATCGATCGAGCAGTCACAGATGGACTCTCATGAGGTGGACGATTTTCTTGCAGTTACCGGGCCTTGATGGGCCAGCCCAGAGATCAAATGCAAGGAATAAAGATAGACATCAAATAAATTAATTATCTTATGTTCAGCCCAGAACATAAATTAATTCATCAACATTTATTCATGCCACTAGAGAATAAATGCTGACTTACCCCTTTATTTTCGAAGTTGAGTCGGGCTTGCACTTAGACTTCACGAATCTCGTATTTCAGATATCGCACGTCCATTAATTATTTATAGCGTTCTCACTGCTTAAAATAATTAATCTCTTTAATTTCTTAAGTAGTACCACTCAACCTTATTACTGTACTAGAGATAATCAACCTGCAGGGTTTAGGACAATAAACCTTTTGAACTCCTTAAGGGGACGTCATCATCCTAAACAGATACGGTGACTCGATACATGTAACTAGCATGACATACAAGCACTGCCACCACCCAAGATGCGGACAATATTGGGTTATCTCATGTAACCCTCACCCATGACAAGTCAAAGTGATGACCAGTAACTCATACTTACCTAATACCTTATCGAGATTTAGAACAACGTAAAGTCACCGAGATCTAGGTTCTTCAAGATGGTCAGATAGAAGAACTCATCTCACTGTGATCCATCAATACGTCAGAGACGTACCAGTATAGATAATTAACCAAGTCAAGTCACTTCTTATCTATATCGCAGCCTATACCGACAACTCGTCCTAAAGTTGTCTCAATTGTGATCCTTTTTATATCTAATTAAGCTTGACCAATCATACAGACTTTTGTGATCTTCTACACACTGTATGATCTAACTTATATAAGAGATAAAGGGATATACATATGCAATCAAGTAAACAATTCAGATAGAAGATTGTAATAGTGGTAACAAGAGTCATTGTATATAAGCTCAACCAAAACTGCTTCCAGTATACAAATCCAACAGATGTCTCGGGAAAATATCTCTGAGTCTTGATGTCCACCGGAGCCAATCCACAGGATGTCAAACAATGGTTTGATTTTGGGGCATTAATCTCGGTCTATACTATTACTCCAGTGTTCACCGAGATCAAGGGTCTGCCCAAGTGGATCCAAAAAACGGTGCATAATTCCTGGGTGAATAACCTAGGACTTAGTCGAGGAGATGTTCTAGAGCTGTACTTCATTAGTGCTGCTCTTGAACCGGCCGAAAAAGAAAGCTACGAAGCCTTTCACTATATCAGGTTTCTACGATCAGATACAAGGGCCTTAAACAACATCAAGGCCCCTTCATCTGAAATCTCATTGGTCATCATATTCTCTGAAGACCAGATAACAACCAAGCGAGCATGGGTTTTATGGGTCTTCTCACAGAGATGGATCCTGTTCAAATTCTTTCAAAATTATACGAATGAGACATTCTTGTTAAACACAATGATAGGAAAAACGATGAGCTTCGCATAGAGCTTCTTCGAGAAGAAGATGTCCCTACTATAGGAAAACAAGATTGCGGCAAGCAAAAAAGACTCACTGTAAAATTCTGCAATATGGCTCACTTTGAGCATTGGACATCATGGGTCTGCACGGACTGTTCGAACCAGAAAAAGCTAGAATTCGGAAAGAGCTTCTTGCCAAAATAAGACAAGAAGAAATTTCGATCGGAAGAGCATGAAGAGCATCGGGTTCCTCAAAAAGAATACATCGGGCACCTCCAAAAAGTAAGACGGCTGACAAAGAAAAATGAGTCATGTGACTCAAAGGTTGAAGATTACCCACCAAAAATAAAATAAAATGGGTTCGTAAATCAACATGAAGATTACCACTAAGAAAATTTAGTGAAAAATTAATGCAGACTCCACTCTCTCGTCAAGGACAAAGCGTCGACAGAAGAAATGAGAGTATATGGATGAGCCATCAACAAAAGCAGATGGCCCAACAACATGTGAAGGCATGTGAATCTAACACTCTCAACCACAATCCAAGTATCGGCAGGAGACAAGGGATCCAACGTCCATATGCAAGCAAGTTGTCACGAGATAAGCATCCTAGGCAATAATTACAAGGATAAAGGGCATCAGACCTCTATATAAGAAAGAGAATAAAGAAGTTCAGATCGTAAGAAAACATCCAAGCTATCTTCAAAAACCAGAAAAATAAAATCTCTCTGTAATAGTTCTAGCTTTCAATTCTTTAAAGTTTTTCCTTTTCTTTTTAAGTTTTAGTTTTGTATTCACATAGTATACCCAGCTATCATAGATAGCTAAACAAGTTAGTCTCATCCCAAAAGGATATATACATATGTATTAAGTATTTTATAATTCCTAAATAAAAATTGAAGACTTTTGCCCGAATATTCCGGTATGTTTTAGAAGTTATCTTCCATAGAAATCGACTAAGTACCCTACGCCCGAAAAGAAATAAACGAGGGTTGTGCTGAGTGTTGCTGAAAGAGTTCCAACGAAGATGAGTCTATCGATTGAGATCATGTGGTTGGTAGAAGTTCGAAGGTAGCTTGAAGCCCGTAAAAATCCCATGACCCAAAAGAACGTGACGCGATATCATATCAGTCAAACAGGTACGAAGTCGATACTCGATTGATTATTTCTATAATTATACGGAAACATGTTGGGTCTAATAGTTATGCATGTTTATCTCCATTAATGGATGTGGTTTGATTGTAGTAAAGTAATATATGAAGAATTGTTGAATTGAAAGGTAGATTGGTATTAAATGTTGAAAATTGGTAGATTCGATAGTGTTTTATAAAGTGAGATAGATTTGGTATGAATGTATTGAAAGGAGGTATTAAAGATTTTTGGCTTCATTAGTATAGATTAAATTTTATTCAAGTTAAATATAAATATAAAATTTAATATATATATATATATATATATGTATATATATATATATAATGTAAATATGAAATATGTAAAATTAGTTGATATTATGATAGTGAGGTTCATGAATAGTTAAATTTGGAAAAGTAAGAGGAAATATTATAATAGAAGAAATTTGAACTGAAAAAGATACAAGAAAGATGTTGATATGATTATGATTAAAAAAAGAGCAAAAATAAGAGTACCATTGTGGATGCTGTTATCTCGGAGACATGGTAACATGTGCTTTGGCAGATTTTATTGGCATAAATCAAAGCCTATTAAATATTATATGGGGAAAAAGAAAGAAAAAAAGACTAAAGAGAAATCCATTAAATGCCCAGCTATCCTAATTTTCTCCTCTTCAATAACAGACAAGAGACAAAAATTAAAGCGAAACTTCATAAACTGTGTTACTAAATTTAATTGATTTTACAAATTATTTAAATTTGCACCCTTACTATAATAAAGTACTACTTTGAAAAAAACTAAAATAACACCACTTTTGACGGGACATTCGTGCAGATATTTAAAATTGTCTTCATTTTTGATTCAAGATCGACAACAAACCACATACATTTTTGCTGATTATTTCAAATAAATATAATACTTTGGCATGTAATAATTAAAATGGATTGTAATTATTTTCTTATTAACAGAGTAAAAAGGATTAGCAAACTATTTTTTTTTTTTCAATTTAATGCAGAAATTTTTAAAGACTGCGTCACAGTGAACTCGAACCCGAGACCTTTGACCCCGATTATTAACCACTCTACCACCTATTATTGGTTTAAACTTGAATGTAATCAAATATAACAAAACTGTAAAATTAAACTAAATATTGTTCAGTCTATGTTTTCTTGCCTCGTGCGATAGAGGGATAAACATTTTTGCCCTTGCCAATCGAGAAACCCTTCTTCCCCATTCAATTCCTTTCCGCCCCCCAAAAATTCAATCTTGCAACTCGAAATCTTCAACTCTGTGTAATTCCTAGCAAGAATTTAAGAGCAACAAGCAAATTCCACAATCCAATCGATCTGCTGAAATGGCGGGCACCGGAATCCACCCCTACCACCAGCAATGGCCACCCGTTCCCGCCCCTCCTCCGGCCTCTGCCACCGCGCCGCCTCCCCCTCCTCCCCACCCGCACCCGCACCAGCCCACGGTTGCTATAGACAACTCCGCCTCCCGCCCTTCCAACGACGAGGTAAACGCACACAATTTTATATTTCCACAGATTTATTGGTAACTAGCGATTACCATGATTTACAATTGTGGTGATGGTGTGGGAAATCTCTCTCTCTTAATTTTTGTGCTTCTCGTAGGTTCGTACGATATTTATTTCGGGTTTGCCGGAGGATGTGAAGGAGAGGGAGCTGCAGAATTTGCTGCGGTGGCTACCGGGGTACGAGGCGTCTCAGGTGAACTTCAAAGGCGATCATCCGATGGGCTTCGCGCTTTTCGCCACCTCGCAGCATGCTATTGCTGCCAAGGATGCGCTTCAGGTCATTTCAATGCTTTTCAGCAATCTCGGCTCATGTGCTTTTAAAAATTGTTCAGTTAATTTAAATGATTTGGGGGATTTAGGATATGGTGTTTGATGCGGAGTCGAAGTCTCTCTTGCACACTGAGATGGCAAAGAAGAATCTTTTTGTGAAAAGAGGTGAGCTTTTTCACATAAACTCAGTGTGTTATGTAGACTATCTGGAACCTCTAAATCAATTAAGTTGCACCGTAAAAATGTGTTTTTTTGTTATTTTGTAATAGCCAGGGGTCGTATCATTGTCTGTTTCGTCTAATGTAACTTTGACAATATCTTTCTGGATACAAATTTGTACGACAGGCAAATTGTTGACTTAGGAATCGATTGATTTCTTTTCTTTGCCTCGATATTTTCTTGGGGTTCTGATTTCTCAAGGCATGATCACTTCATTTGACCACAACTAGTGTGGTTTGTTAAACACCATGAGGCAATACAAGAAAATCTCATACGAAATGTTCTTGGCACTTGGCACACAACACTATTTCCGGCAGTTGGTAAAACAACTTCTGTAACGAATATAATATTTGGTATGCGTTTAAATCTTCTGCTGTTTCATGGAGTTGGCCTGTAATGGTGTTTCTGGTATCCTGTATGAATGGTTGTCTGAAAGATTTATTCAGGTGCATATACGTCTAACAAACAATTTTAGACTAGTACTTGGTAGTGGTGAAAATGAAGATCATATTAGCAGCTTAAACTCCTTTTACTTGACAAACTGCAATACTGAATTTGGCTGTTAGTTTCGAGTGGGGTTAATGTCTGTAGATTAGTTGTGTGCTATCCTCCCCTAATCCTCTATCCTTCTGTGAATTGTGTTGGTAACAGGGATAGTTGCTGACTCCAATGCTTATGACCAGAGTAAACGCATGCGAATAGGTGGTGATTATACACAAACTGCTTATTCGACATCTCCTTTTCATCCTCCCCCTCCAGCTGTTTGGGGACCACATGGGTATGTTTCGCATCAATTCTTACCCTTGCAAAGGGGCTTGTGTTTATAATAAAAGAGCTAAGCCATTGTAAGATGCGGATCGAAGATTTGAAACCATTGTTACTTTATTAAGTTTTACTAATATCAGATCATGATTCATCTCAGATATATGTCCCCAGCTCCGCCCCATTACGATCCATATGCAGGCTATGCTGTTCCTCCCGTGCCAATGCCTGCTCCAGCTCCTGTACCTGCACCCAGCAGTTATGTACCTGTCCAGGTGAAACAATATTTATTCCCTGCTTCCTGCCCTTTATTTATTTGTATGAAATTTTTGTTGCTTTTAGGAAGTCTAGGTGAAGGTTTCTTTAGAGTTGGGATAAACAAATACTCATTTACCATTCTTAGTTTGCAGCATGACTATTGCAACCCTTGTCATTTCACTGCTTTCCTCGACTGCTATATTGTTGGCCGGAATTTAATTAGATAACGAATTCTTTAATTCAATGTTCACCTCTGTCTGTTTCTTCCCAAATGCATAGTTGTTTCTTTGACAGCCTACGTTACTTTTTTGTAGAATAACAAAGACAACCCTCCTTGCAATACCCTTTTCATTGGCAACCTTGGTGAGAATATTAATGAAGAGGAGCTCCGGGGCCTCTTTAGCGTGTACGTCATGAATATGTTTCTGTTTTTGGATTATCACACATGGTTTATCGTTATAGACTTAATAGTTACTCAGATTTATTGATTTACTATGTTCCTTTTCCCTGCAGCCAACCTGGTTATAAGCAGATGAAAGTATTACGACAAGAAAGACATACTGTTTGCTTCATTGAATTTGAAGTAAGTTTTTTGCCTTCTTAATTGGTTTGATAGTTCTTATGCTCATTTGTGTGTGAAATCAACCTCTAGTTTCTGATTTATGGTATTTATAGAATCGTGCTGCATCATGCAGGATGTAAACAGTGCCACCAATGTGCACCACAACTTGCAGGGTGCCGTTATACCCAGTTCCGGTGCTGTTGGCATGCGCATTCAATATCCTTTGATTTTCGTGTTTTTTCATAACTTGAGCGATCATTATTCATATAGCATATGATGAAAGCTATTCTAACTACAAAAATCTATTTTATATTTTGGTGTTCTTCTCTTGACCATGAGATACATATTCGAAAAATCCGTTTGGGAGAAGGAAGGACTCAGTCTACCAAGCTCCTCCCCAAAATGCGAACGGAGTTCCTCCTGCAATTACCTACCAGTAGCTTGAAGGGGATGTATCTTGTTCCTTAAAATGCAAGCACTGCACGATAGGATGCATCATGCAGCCGTTGCATGCATCCCATTCATCATCTCATCAACATCAGCATCCCTTCATATATATACCATTTATATATATATGTGAATACACTCCGTGGAAAACATTTTGTCGTTTCATTTATAATTTAGATACGCAGGACATGCATTTGAGGCTGTGCCATCTCTAAGTTATACGTTGACCTGTTGTAATCTGTTGTGTGTTATCCTGGATTGCATGGTTTTACAGGTGTAAAATCTACGTGCTTTTGTCTGGATATTGATGCATTTTCAAAGTGGTGTATGTCCAGATCAATTTTCGACAAAAATACATCATGACATGATCATCTTTTTTCATCATTCGAGCTCCAAGGAACCTCACACGTAGTCCATAGCTCCATTCAACTTAGTAAAACCATCACATTCTTCATCAGGCATATCCATCATTTGGAATTTGAACCTCAGACATCCATGATCGAACGACATAGTATTGTCGTCTCTTGGAAAATCTAATGGTTTTATGCAGGCTAATCCATGAGACGAAGATGGCCGAGTTCCTAATCTGGAGAACAAATCTTGATGAGCTGCATCATGGTAAAAATACCCTTAGGTAGTTTCTTGGCTTTTTGTTTGATAATTTTGTTTTTCTGGTTCACCAAATGTGCCGTTTGTCTCTACATATGTCGTGCAATCCTTTATTGTTCTGTTATGGAGGCATCTGCTTCAGTGTGAAAATGAAGAATTCTTCCTTTTCTGCCGAATTGTTTCTAATATGTTCGATGATCGAACTAAGATTTGATTTTTGTTTTGTTGTCTTAAATGTGTTTTTTGTTACTCTATCTGATTTGTACTTGTCAATTTGTCTTCGATGATGCAATTACCCTATGTAATAAAAAAATAAAACCACAGTTTATCCATCACTTGTATAAATTGAGTCGCTCAATTTAATGGCAATATATATTTGAATAGCATTTGACAAAATATAGTTTTTCCGTAAGTATGAGGTGGTTGTTTTGTATGTTTGTCATGCGATGCAGCTTCCCCTTGTGAAAATACTCAGTTTTGATTTCATACACTTGAAGCCCTTTTATGCATGTAGAGAGAGAGAGAGGGTGGGAAGATGATGAGCAGCAAACAAGTTGGGATCTGTAACGATCCCCGTCCGACTCCAACGCACTACTCATTTAGTTTTAGCCTCGTCTTTGCCCTCCACCATTTTCTAAAGTTTCATCAGAAACTTCGCTATTTCCATTTCAGTGACACCTCCTTCTGTTACCACCTCCACCAGTTTTGGCTGTGGAAGGAATCGATCACCACTACGGGCGCCTAAATAAGACCATTTGCAAGCTCTCCTATTTCGTGTATGTAAAGAGTGCGACTTCTTGTTAGTACAAGTGTTTTTCACATCTTTGCATCCAACCATGTGACGAAGTAAGGAGTTAGGAGGCCCATGGCCCTCTTAACCATTTTGAAAATTTTGAAGGGTATTTTAGTAAATTTATATTATGATAATATTTTACAAATATTAGTTAAATTTCAGAATCTCGAAAGTACATATTTTTGTCCTTCAAACGAATGGTCTAATATAGTAGTATTCAATGGACTCATAATTATATCTATCTTGTTGATATAAATATTGTTTAAAATTGAGGTTGATATCATTATATTAAAAACCATGTAATATTTATATTTATTTGTATATTTCACTAAACTGAGATCGAAACTAAAATTGTTAAGTTTTCTTCTTAAGAAAATCTGTTGCAATTAAATACAATGCAATATCGGCTTGTTTCCTTCTTCCTTGTTATCAATGAGAGGTTTATATGATTATATATTTTTCTTATTTCTTAGATAAATGAATAATTATTTTAAGGAAGCTTCTACTGTTGTGGAGGTTTAATTTTCGTCGGTTAATGAAATTATACTTTTCTCACCTCAAGCTTTTTAATACTCCACTATATATGTTCCACTATTCTTGGTTCATTTTTTTGGGCATGTAGATTAAGGAGAGTCGTATTTTGTGTATAAAGTAGTGTGTGACACGAAATTTGAGGTACTTTTTAGTATAATATTATTATTTTTTTGAAAAGAGCCAACAATAACGGGATAGTCGAAAAGAAAAATGGGCCAACAATAATGGAACAAATAGAGTATTTTTTTGGACCCCCCAGCGTGAAATGTCTGATTTCGTCACTGTTTCTACCGTGTTTGTACTTGATAATTATGTAAAATGAATGCACTTTTAGGGGTGTAGATAATTAAAATTGTTAGCAAATAAAATCGTGTCACGATAAATCATTTAATTAAATAATTAATTATATTTTTATTTTATTAATAAAATTTATTTTAAAATTAAATAGATATATAATTAATATTTAATTTTATTGACTAATGGGAGGAAGACATGTGTCAATGACACGTTGTAAAAGAAGTTCATTCAAATTACACCACATAAGTCATAATCTCCAATCATGCCACCTAAGTCATAGCCCATGGTATGGTGGCTCAAAATGCCTTTAAGCCCACTAGCCTGCATCTATAAATAGTGGGTGTGAAGGTTTTCATAAATCACAAAGAAAGAGTAGTGAAAGTTTGAAGAGTTCAAGACACTTATAAAGAATTCTCTGCAAAGTCTTCTTTGGTATTCGACGTTTTCTTCAGTATTCAAGGCGTTCTTCGTACAAATCACCATATTTTTCGCCAAAATCATCCTCCAAATTAAATCAAAGATGACGCTCAATCCGGAAATATAGTGAAAACCCCGCATTGATGCTCAAGGTTGAAGATCTTCAAGCGTTCTTCAACATTTCAAATCAAATCCAACGTTCAATCTGAAAACAAGACCAAGTTCTTCGATCACAATCATAAAATTCAAACTTCAAGTTCAAGAAGATCAAGGAACCACATTCCTCCAACAATTTTAAGAATATTCAAAGATCGCTCAAGAATTCTAAATCAAGAGAAGAATTAGAGGATGAAATAGAGATCGAAAACTCACAAAATGTATTTAATCAAAATTATATTTATTTTGTATACAATTTCTTGTTTATAGAATTAAATATGAAAATTTGTGTTACAGGGTACAATTGGTAGAGTGATTGAGTTCGTATTTTATTGATATATATTTTTAGACTGAATTTATTGTACAAAATTAGTCTAGTGTGCTTTGCTAGTCCAGTGTTTATAGTTTTGGATTTGTGTTTGTTAAGAAAACCAAAATAATGTAAACACACAAAGCCGCTGAAACTTTTACAACTTAATAATATTGGGAACATGGAATTATATATATATAGTAGTCGGAAATCACTAATCGAGATATAACATTCCCCCTCGTTAAGAAAAGAGTGAGACTGTGTAACATACGATTGGTTCATTAAGCTGATCTTAATCATCACAATCTTATTTTTTATTTTGTCTATTAAGCTTATGTCCTCATATTATTACTACCATCATTATTATTATCTAAATAATTAGTACGTTAACCGACGTACAAATTGAAATCCCACGGACCTAATACTATATACTCAATCATTCTGTTATTGAGTATCCTAAATGTCTAGTCATATTTCTGTATTAACATTACCTTTGCACCTATTAAGACCGCATGACGTTTTTGATGCCGCAAGTCACTTTTTCCTTCTCTAAACACATCTTATTTTTTGGATCTGCTGCGTTTTCTCCTCGTTGAGTGATTTCGTTTTCTCCTTGTTGAGAGCTGCTTTGTTTTGGCTTTAGCGTTTCCTTTGTAGCAAATGCTTCGTCTACCCTCATGGAGAACCACATGGCAGACCTTAATATCAATAGCGAAGAAGAGGAACTCGTTCTCGATGACTCGTCCCTGGAAGACTCAAGCATCGAAGTGAATCTATGTCTTGTTGGTAGATTCCTTACAGATCAACCGATCAACTTTAATATAATGAGGTCTAGAATGGCAGGTTTATGGAGGCCAGGCAAAGGGGTTTTCATGAAGGAAATAGGGCAAGGTAGATACATATTTCAATTTTTTCATACTGTGGATATAGAGAGTATCATGGACGGTGGTCCGTGGACGTTTGGAAGCACCCCTCTTATCCTCCATAGATTGAAGAGGGGAGAATTTCCACTGCTTGTTTCTCTAGATACATTGCCATTTTGGGTCCAGGTCCACGATCTACCGGCAGGGTATCTTGCGAAGAGCATAGGGAAGGCTCTGGGAAATTTCATAGGTAGCTTTTTGGATTACGATGCTACAAGAGTGACGGAAGCCCAAGAGAAGCAAAAACCAAAGGAAGAGATGGGGGAAGTTTCACTGTCAATTTCAAATATGAAAAGCTGTATGTTTTCTGTTTCATCTGCGGTCGTCTGGGGCACACAGAGAGCTTCTGTGAGCAGCTTTTTGAGATGGAAAGTTCGGAGATTAAGAGAGAATACGGGACTTGGATAAAAGCGGCTGATCGAAGGGCTGTATTGACGGAAAATTCAAAATGGCTCCAATCAGGCGGTGGCAAAGACGGTCGGGAAGAGGATCATCAACCTCCACCGCCGGGTCGGGATCGTAACAATCAAGGCAGATACGATGGTTTCCAGAACGTAAATGATGGGATTCGCCCGGGAAATCAACAAACCACCCTTAATCAGTTTGTTTCAAGAACCGAAAGATCAGGGATACCGCGCGATAATCAGTGATCGATCTTAATTTCGTAAGGGAAATAAATGCAAGAACACTAAGGATTTACGTGGTTCGATCTATGAATAAGATCTACGCCCACGAGAGAGAGAGATTCGTGTATCAATGTGTGAAGCGATTACAAAGAGTGTGAATGATCTATTTCGTCTAATCTAGCCTCTATTTATACACAAATATAATGAGTTTGACTCAATTCAAGTCTTCTCCCATTAGGATTCAAGTCTTCTCCATTAGATTCAAAGTCTTCTCCCATTAGGATTCAAAGTCTTCTCCATTAGGATTCTTTTAGATATGGCCGAGCCTTCCGCTCCCACCGGTTTTAGGAGTCTTCTTGGGCGAACTTGTCAGGCCGAGCTTGATGTCGGGCTTACTTGTATTGGACCCGATGCTTGGGCACAGTAGTTGGTCGTATCCTATCACAACCCCCAAAAAGACGCAGGCGAGGTCGTCTTTGGATTGGGGTTGTTTATGACGGCGGGGAGTGAACGATCCGTGACATTCTCTCGGCCCGACTTTGTGCGTGTCAATGCTTCCGACGTCGTATATCGTATGCCGTGCTTGCAGAGGCGTCTGCCGAGGTCACGTGTACTGTTTGTATCTCTTGCCGAGGTGTTCTGGCTTCACCTGACGAGGCGTTATGCCGAGGTCTTCTGACTGGCTTCACCTGACGAGGAGTTATGCCGAAGTCTTCTGACTGGCTTCACCTGACGAGGCGTTATGCCGAGGTCTTCTGACTGGCTTCACCTGACGAGGCGTTATGCCGAAGTCTTCTGACTGGCTTCACCTGTCGAGGCGTTATGCCGAGGTCTTCTGACTGACTTCACCTGACGAGGTGTTAAGTAGAGGTCTTCTGACGGGCTTCACCTGACGAGGTGTTATGCCGAGGTCTTTAGACTGACTTCACCTGGCGAGGCGTTAAGTCGAGGTCTTCTGACTGACTTCACCTACCGAGGCGTTAAGTCGAGGTCTTCTGACTGACTTCACCTACCGAGGCGTTAAGTCGAGGTCTTCTGACTGGCTTCACCTGACGAGGCGTTAAGCCGAGGTCTTCTGACTGACTTCACCTACCGAGGCGTTAAGTCGAGGTCTTCAGACTGACTTCACCTACCGAGGCGTTAAGTCGAGGTCTTCTGACTGACTTCACCTGACGAGGCGTTATGCCGAGGTCTTCAGACTGACTTCACCTACCGAGGCGTTAAGTCGAGGTCTTCTTGCTGGCTTTACCTGACGAGGCGTTAAGCCGAGGTCTTCTGACTGGCTTCACCGACGAGGCGTTGTCGAGGTCTTCGACCGGCTTCACCGACGAGGCGTTGTCGAGGTCTTCCGATCGACTTCACCTACCCAGGCGTTAAGTCGAGGTCTTCGACCGCTTCACCGACGAGGTGTTATGCCGAGGTCTTCGACCGCTTCACCTGACGAGGCGTTATGCCGAGGTCTTCGTGATCGACTTCACCTACCGAGGCGTTAAGTCGAGGTCTTCGACCGCTTCACCGACGAGGCGTTAGTCGAGGTCTTCGACCGACTTCACCCACCGAGGCGTTAAGTCGAGGTCTTCGACCGCTTCACCGACGAGGCGTTATGCCGAGGTCTTCAGACTGACTTCACCTACCGAGGCGTTAAGTCGAGGTCTTGATCGACTTCACCCACCGAGGCGTTAAGTCGAGGTCTTCTGACTGGCTTCACCTGACGAGGCGTTATGCCGAGGTCTTCAGACTGACTTCACCTACCGAGGCGTTAAGTCGAGGTCTTCAGACTGACTTCACCTACCGAGGCGTTAAGTCGAGGTCTTCTGACTGGCTTCACCTGACGAGGCGTTATGCCGAGGTCTTCAGACTGACTTCACCTGGCGAGGCGTTAAGTCGAGGTCTTCTGACTGACTTCACCTACCGAGGCGTTAAGTCGAGGTCTTCGACCGCTTCACCGACGAGGCGCGTTCGAGGTCTTCGACCGACTTCACCTATCGAGGCGTTAAGTCGAGGTCTTCGATCGACTTCACCTATCGGGCGTTAAGTCGAGGTCTTGACCGACTTCACCGACGAGGCGTTATGCCGAGGTCTTCGACCGACTTCACCTACCGAGGCGTTAAGTCGAGGTCTTCGACCGCTTCACCTTCCGAGGCGCCAGCCAAAGTTGTACGTCGCCGCTTCACCCCGCCAAGTCGAATCAGAACTCGTGTCGAGGTTGAGGCCGGTGAAGGCTCGGGATGCGGTGAAGAAGGAGGCCGGGCTCACGACGGCCAAGGCCAAGGTCGGTTAAGGCCGAGGTTGACTGCGGAAGGCCCAAAGGCGGAGGCGGAGACGGCGACGGCGACACCGTGGTCACCGCCGAGGACCGAGGCGCGGCGAAGGTCGGCTGCGGAGGCCGAGGTGGCGAGGTCGAGGTCGGCTGCGGAGGCCGAGGGAAGACGGTCATGTATCGGGAGGCCGAGAAGACGAAGGGCCGAGGCGAGGTCGGCCTACGGAGGGCCGAGGCGAAGGTAGCTCGTCCTCGTATTAAACGAAGGTAATTCATCCTCGTAGAGTATCCGTCTTGAACTAAACAAAGGTATCCGCTCGCATCGAAGGTAGTTCGTAGAGAGTATCCGTCTTCGATATAAACGAAGGTATCCGCTCGCACGAAGGTAGTTCGTCCTCGTGAGAGTATCCATCTTTGATATAAACGAATGTATCCGCTCTCACGAAGGTAGTTCGATCCTCGTAGAGAGTATCCGTCTTCAAATAAACGAAGGTATCGTGCTCGCACGAAGGTAGTTCGTCCTCGAGAGTATCCGTCTTTGAAATAAACGAAGGTATCCGCTCGCACGAAGGTATGGGTTCTGTTTTTGCCGAGGTCATCGGAGGGTGGTCCCTTATCATCTACATAGAGAGTACCGTCTTGACATAAACGAAGAAAATCGATCTCGTATGTAGGAATGGTTCCTATTTTTGCCGAGGTCATCGGGAGGGTGGTCCCTTATCATCTACATAGAGAGTACCGCCTTCGACATAAACGAAGGAAACTGATCTCGTATGTAGGCATGCGGCTTAAATTCATCTTCGTATGAAACGAAGGTAATCGACCTCCGTCGAGGGAATTCGTCCTCCGTAGAGGGTATAGTTCGTCCTCCAAGAGGGTATAGTTAGTCCTCCAAGAGGGTATAGTATGATGGGAAGAGGTAGCATGCATAAATGACAAATGAAATATGCAAGCACACAAGCAAATAAATCAAAAGACGAGGTCGCCTACTTGGAATTGTCGAGATTTGACATCTTTGGTTATAACACCGAGCTACTTGTTGCTCGCATCGAGCTTCTCTAATGTAGGCGAGGTCTCTTCTCTTCGGTTTCTACGGATTACCGCCTCGGTTCCTCGATCATCGACTTCACGCTCTTTCCGTCCGCTCACCGCCTTGGCGAACCGATCCGCTATGCGCCACGCCCGACGCAGACGGACTCGATTGACGATCTCTCAGTATAGGGCCCCGATAAGATGCCGCTCGAAAGCCGAGATAATGAGGAGGTCGTACATACTCGACTTTTAGGCTCTCCTTATTGAACCTAGTCATGAAGTCGCCGATGGATTCACCTCGGCCTTGCCTCACGGTGAGGAGCTGCGCCGAGGTGGTTTTGGACTCGCCTTTTGGAAGAACCTTGATGGAAGGCTTCCATTAGGTCTCTGTAAGATCCAATCTTTGTCGGAGGTAGATCGTCGAACCACCGACGGGCGTTGTTGATCGATAACTCCGGAAGAGTTTGTACATGTGGATTGTGCCGAGGCTACCGATTGATCATGTTGTATTGGAACCGCGAGAGGAAGTTCTCGACCGGCTCTTCCAAGCCGAGCTCGGCGCACCGCCGCCGTTGTTCTTTGTTGTTGCCGGCGGCGACTGACGGATGTATGACTTCGGTGTTCATCGTCGTGATTGATTCCCCGTAAACAAAGGTTGATCGAAACACAAAATTTCGTTTCCCACGCACGGCGCCAAGTGATCGATCTTAATTTCGTAAGGAAATAAATGCGCAAGAACACAGGATTTACGTGGTTCGATCTATGAATAAGATCTACGTCCACGGGGAGAGAGAGAGATTCGTGTATTGAATGTGTAAGAAGCGATTACAAAGAGTGTGAATGATCTATTTCGTCTAATCTAGCCTCTATTTATACACAAATATAATGAGTTTTACTCCAATTCGAAGTCTTCTCCCATTAGGATTCGAAGTCTTCTCCCATTAGGATTCAAAGTCTTCTCCCATTAGGATTCAAAGTCTTCTCCCATTAGGATTCTTTTAGATATGGCCGAGCCTTCGTTCCCACCGGTTTTAGGAGTCTTCGGGGCGAACTTGTCCAGGCCGAGCTTGATGTCGGGCTTACTTGTATTGGGCCTGATGCTTGGGCCTGGTAGTTGGGTCGTATCCTATCACAGAAGGAATAGATTATGGAGGAACGGTATTTACGGGGGGAAACCGTTCTAGAAGATACGGTACTAATACCAGCGAGATTACCGTAACCGTATTGGCTAATAATCAGGAGCTCGAGTTTGGGGGAGGATCCGGGAGCCTACCCCCCATGCATGATGGAAATTACGGTCATGCCCCTGGGGAAGAAATGAAGCGCAGACAGGCAAATGAGGGAAGTCTACGCCCCAATATTGTTTCTAACACGACCGAGGTTTTTCTCTGGATAATTAGGGATGATAGTCGGAAGTTCTTTTTAGCGGCGGTACCAGGTCGGGACCACCGATCCCAATTAATCTCTTGTCTGGAATTGTAGGGGTTGGGTCATCCTCGCAATTCGACGTTGTGTGAACTTGTTAGAGTTCACTGGACCCTGCTATTTTCCTTTGTGAGACGCTTGCTCATAAACAAAGGTGGAAGACGTTAGAATCGGCCTTAAGTTCGAAGGGTGTTTTGCGGTTGACAGTGAAGGAAGAAGTGGTGGTTTATGTATGTTGTGGAGGGACTCATCAGCTTGTAATATCTTAAGGTACTCGAGGAATCATATTGATATCAGAATCCTGGACCATCAAGGCGATTGGCGGCTGACGGGGTTCTATGGTTTACCTGAAAGGAGTAGAAGGCGTGACTCGTGGAACCTCCTTCGCAACCTCAGTAAGGTTAATGATTTACCATGGATCATTATGGGGGATTTTAATGATTTATTGAATGTATCCGACAAACGAGGAAGAATTCATCACCCCAACTGGCTTCTTGTTGGCTTTAGATCGGCTGTGATTGACTGTGGCTTATCCGATTTGACGCTTAGTGGGCATCAGTTCACATGGGCAAGGAGATTGGGCTCGGCTTTCGCGGTCGAGGAGAGATTGGACAGAGGTATGGCCAACGGGGAGTGGTTGTCTAAATTCCCGAATTATATTCTTGAAACTACCCAGGCGCCGATCTCTGACCACTACCCTATTGTCCTTAGAATGAAGGGGGAAGGCAGAGATCATATGACATTAATTTTAGATTTGAGAATAAATGGTGTGCAGAATCTGATCTCCCGAATCTGATTAGAGATTGTTGGAGAAACTCTGAAGGCCTTAGAATCGTGGAAAGGCTTACTGCTATTTCTACTTCGATTGCTAAGTAGGCCAAAAGGAAGGGTAGGATGGATAATGCTAAGAAGTGCTTCCTTCAATCTAGAATTCGTTTTCTTCAAGGAAGAGCAGATGTGAGATCGGGAGCTGAATTGACAAGGGTCCGGAAAGAGCTCCAAATGCTGATGCTAAAAGAAGAGGTTCATTGGAAGCAGAGAGCTAAGCAACACTGGTTGAAGGAGGGAGATCGCAATACAAAATTTTTTCATGCGATGGCTTCGGCTCGTAGAAGGGTTAAACAAATTCATAATCTTCAAAAATCAGATGGCTCTTGGACCTCCTCATCTAGCGATATTAAGAGGGAAGTGATGGAGTACTTCTCGAACCTCTTTGCCACGGCAGACAGTGATCACAACCACGGGCTGATTATTAACAAAATGCAGCCCGTTATTTCCGATGCTGATAATGTTGACCTTATTCGACCTCTTCGGATAGAGGAAGTCAAAGAGGATCTCTTCCAGATGCACCCCGACAAATCCCCAGGTCCGGATGGTTTTAACCCGAAATTTTACCAGCATTTCTGGGATCTTTTGAAGAATGATATTTATGAGCAGTGCTGCATTTGTTTGGAGGATTGTAGCCTTCAGGAAGGACTTAACGATACTACTATTGTGCTTATCCCAAAAATTGATCGGCCTACTAACATGAAAGACCTCCGGCCTATCTCTCTTTGTAATGTGTTCTACAAGATCATCTCGAAGATATTGTGCAATAGGATTAAGAAGGTGCTTCCTTCCTTGATCGGCCCCGCCCAATCTGCCTTCGTGGAAGGGCGAGCGATTCAAGACAATGTCCTGATAGCTTTTGAAGCTATCCACTATATGAAACGTAGAATGAGGGGAAAAAATGGAGATATAGCGCTTAAGGTGGATATTAGCAAGGCGTACGATAGAGTTAATTGTGAGTATCTGGATGCGGTTTTGGCAAGGCTTGGCTTCTGCGATAAATGGAGACATTGGATGTGCATGTGTGTTAGGACGGTTAATTACAATGTCTTGGTGAACGGAGACTTGGTCGGCCCGATCAAGCAGAGGAAGGGTCTTCGTCAAGGAGACCCACTGTCGCCCTACCTATTCATTCTTTGTGCAGAGGGTCTCTCGGCGGTCCTTAATCATGAAGTTGCTAGGGGGGGTCTTCACGGCATCTGAATCGATCGGTCTGGGCCGGCTATCTCGCACCTCATGTTCGCTGACGACTGCATGTTCTTCTGTAGAGCAACCTCTGGGGAATGTTCGAACCTTCGTCACTGTTGGATGAGTATGAAGCGGCGTCGGGTCAGGCTATTAATTACAATAAGTCTGGTATCTACTTCAGCAAGAACGTTGAGGAGGCTAACAGATTGTGCTTCTCCAATATCCTGGGGATCACTAATCTCCTTAATACGGGGAGTTACCTTGGTATTCCCTCCCTTGTGGGACGCAAGAAGAAAGAGATTTTCGAGCACCTCCGGGATAGAGTTTGGAAGAGGATCCAAGGGTGGCAATGGAAGAAGCTGTCTAGAGCGGGAAAAGAGGTCCTCCTTAAGGGAGTGGCCCAAGCTATTCCATCGTACTGCATGTCGAGCTTTCTACTTCCGATAGGAATTACGGAAGACTTGGAAAGAATGATGAACAGTTTTTGGTGGGATAAAAAATGCGAGTCAAGAGGGGGTATTTGCTGGATGAAATGGGAACAGGTGCGTTGATGATAAGAAGGGTGGCATGGGCTTCCGTAGCCTTCAACTTTTAATCCGCCATGTTGGGTAAAATGGGGTGGCGGCTTCGGATCGATCATGATGCTCTTGTTTGTAGGGTTTTGAAAGCTAAGTATTTCCCCAAAGGTGACTTCCTCTCGGCAAGACTGGGACATAGTCCAAGCTATACTTGGAGGAGCATATATGCGGCGAAAGAGCTGGTAAGACGAGGTGTGAGATGGAGGATTGGAAATGGGAAGAAGATTAGAGCTTTTCTTGATCCCTGGTTACGAAGAGACGGGAATTTTTTCTCGACCGAGGGCCCGCAGGGGGAGCTCCTTCACATGAAGGTGGAGGACTTGATGATCCCGGGACAGCAAAGGTGGGACGTGGAGTTTATTAAGGGCATCTTTGAAGAGGGGGAAACAGATATTATCACCAATACTCCCATTCCGCCGACAGCCATGGATGACAGACTTATTTGGCATTTTTCAAAGAATGGGTTCTTCTCGGTGAAGACAGCTTACCATCTCGCGTGCTCCCTCACCATCAACGGGGAGTTAGCGGAAGGAGGAAGATGGAACATTATCTGGAACTTACAGCTACCGGAGAAAGTCAAGGTTTTTTTGTGGAGGGCAGCGAGAGATAATCTACCTACGAAAGCTATGTTATGGAGTAGAGGAGTAAACGTGGACGGAGGATGCGGGATTTGTAAAAGAGATATTAAGACGGTGTGGCATTCCTTCATCTCCCGCCTGCTCGCGATTGCTTGCTGGAAGGAGGTGGGTCAGACGAGTTTTTCGTGGCGTGGAGAGTAGGACGACGCCTTTCGAGAAGCGTTGTTCTTCATCCTCAAGAAGCTGTACTAACGATGAGCATGCTAAAGCCACCGATTCTTTCGCGATATGGAAAGAAAGAAACAATGCGCACCGAAGGGATCTACCCGACCGCAGAGAACTGCACCCCAGCCTCGCTTGTCGGGACGAGTGGCGGATGACGCAGTTGTTCACGGATAGGGATGGGGAATGAAGGGTGTGCGAATAAGGTGGCGTGTAGACGATGGCATGACTTGAATGAAGGTTGGACTAGGTGCAATGTTGATGCAGCTTTCTTTAAGGATCCCAAGTCCTTCAGCATTGGCATTTGCCTCCGTGATCACAAAGGATCCTTCATAGCGGCAAAGACGATACGGAAGCAAGGCCTTGTGAAAGTGGAGGAAGGCGAAACCATAGGCATTCACGAAGCTCTGTCGTGGATCATTAGTCTCAACATCAGCCAATGCTGCATCGAAAGTGACAGTCAGATAGCGTGCAATGCTATCAATTCCGGATGCGAGAATATCTCCGAACTTGGTTGCTTGGCTTCTATATGTCGAGATCTTTTGAGTAATTTTTAAAATGTTTCTATCAGGAAAATTAGAAGAGATTCCAATTATATTGCTCATAGGCTAGCTAGAAAGGCAATCGAGGTTGATACACCGCATATTTGGGAAGAACCCCCGTCTTTTGTGGAGGGTCTTCTTCATACCCCATGTTCGTGTTAATTTGAAGTGTTCTTACGTGTTAAAAAAAAAAAGACCGCATGACGTTGAACAAGAATTTGAGATCTTTAATCTAAAAAACTAACAACTTTATTATTAAGTTAATATGCGTATACAATAGTCAAAGGAGGACAATTTATACTCCCTCAATCCCATTTAAAGTGTCATATTTTTTGGAGGTATATGTATTTAGAAAAAAATGTATAAAGTAGTTAAATGGATAAAAAATGAATATGACTCAAACCTTTTAAAAGGATTATTAATTCTTAAAATGAAATTAAACATTTATAATAAGATAATCCAAAAATGAAAATAAGATATTTTAAAAAAGACGGTGGGAGTATTAGTCATTAGATGACTTGATGGAAAAGTTATTTTCTTTTAGTCTTAAGTAATATATGTTTTTAAATAAATTTAGATATGAACGCAAGAACCACCTTGAAAATAATTCTTATGATTTTATTGAAAGTAAGAAGTAACAAACCAACTACCAATCATTCTTTTTTAAGGTTGGAATAGGTGGAGTATCATAAATAGGTGTTGCATAAGTAAAATAACGAATGCTAATGTTCCAAAAACAGTTCAACATTTATAGTTTAATGTTGATAACGAGGAAATTTACAATAAATTCTACGTAAACTCCATTTGTGTATTACTCCATCCGTCTACCAAAATAGTTCATTGATTTTGGTGGCATGTGTTTTAATAAATTATAATGAGTGTGAAATAAGTGAATATAAAAAGATGTGTCATTGGTATAATAAATGAATATATTAATAAATTGTGAATGTAAAAAGGTGGGCCATATGTGTTTTTTATAAATAAGTAGATATGTTTATGATAAAAATGTAAAGTTGATGTTTCTAAAAAAGGAAAGTGAACATTTTTTGTGGACGGACCAATATAGAATTAAATGCACGAATTTAATGGAGGGAGAGAGTATAATAATTCATGAAGAGCGACATGTTATACACACGATCTGTGAGGATTTATTGTGAATATTACTAATATATAGTTCACATTAATATTTTTTTTGTTATTTTCTTTTATTTTTTTATGTATCATAAACAAGTAAAAAAATTGGTAAATTTACCTATTACACAAAAACTCAATCTCTAATTTCTTACCTACAAGAATCATGAATTATATAAAGATATAAATATTTGAGACGAACTCGGTCCAATAAGAGTCAATAAGCGAGTCGGCATATTCAGTAGATATTCAACAAAATAGGAGAATGTCTCTAAAAGATGTGAAAACGCGTTGATAGTTGAAGACGGTCTTCACTGACAGTAGTCAACGAAAACACAGGTATCATTAATTTAATCACTGTTGCGCCAACAATCATATTCGTTTCTTTTCGCGGCAGTAATTATCTTTTCATTTTTCAAATCTCTGTGTCAGCGTTCACACTCAATATGAATCCATATCGTTCAAAAGTTGAGCAATTTCTTGTATATGTAGTAGCTATCGAGTTCTGTTTTGGGTATAAGCCCCTTAGCCCGGTGTTTTCTGTTTTATTTTATCCTTTTGTGCTTAGGATTTTCAACCAAAGATCGAGTTTTTGAGAGGAAATCGGTAGACCCTTTTTGCCTTTCAGTCTGTTTTCAAGATTTCTCTGGGAAGTTTCATGTGGGGTTTTTCGTTTATAGTTCAAGATTGAATTTTTGGCGAATTTACGAACTCCCTATCTAGTTTAGAGCTGCTGTTAAACATGAAATTTTGCTGGAGTTCGTTTTTCCTGATTTTCTTGCTGGCTGCTGCAAAATTTGGCGTGAATGCTGTGAATTTAGAAGGTACAACTCTGCTTTCACTTGCTAGGCATTGGAAGGTTGTACCTTCATCCATCAAGTTGAGCTGGAATGCTTCTGATTCCACGCCCTGCTCCTGGCTTGGTGTGCATTGCAGTCATAGCAACATTGTTGTTGAGCTGAACATGTCCAGTTTCTCGATTTCAGGCCAACTAGGGCCAGAAATCACATATTTGAAGCATTTGGTGTCGGTTGATTTGAGCTATAACACTTTTTCTGGTAGAATTCCATCAGAGCTAGGCAACTGTAGTTATCTAGAATCTTTGGACCTGTCCAACAACTTGTTTTATGGAGAAATCCCGGAAAATCTTGGAAATTTGAAGAGATTAAGGTATTTGAGCTTATGGTTTAATAATCTTGGTGGCAAGATTCCCGAATCTTTATCCAGGATTCCTTCATTGAGAGTGATTTACCTCAATAACAACAAGCTCACCGGTCCAATTCCTTCAGATTTAGGAAACCTAAGTTTAGTGGAAACTTTATATTTGAACAATAATGTGTTGTCTGGAACCATCCTTCGTCTATAGGAAACTGCAGCGCGTTGCAAGAGCTTTACTTGAACGATAACTTGTTTGAAGGTGCATTGCCTGATAGTTTAAACAATCTAGAGAATTTGGTGGTTTTGTATGTGGAGAATAACAATCTTGACGGCAGGATTCCAAGTTTGGGTTCTTGCAAAGAATTGGAGAGTCTAGTTTTGTCGAGCAATAAGTTTAGTGGAGGGATTCCGATAGGATTAGGCAATTGTAGTAGCTTAACTAGTTTTGCTGCTGTTGGATGTGGCTTAAGTGGTCCTATCCTTCTTCTCTAGGTAGATTAACTAAGCTTAATCTCCTTTATCTCTGAAAATCGATTGTCTGGATTAATCCCGCCCGAGTTGGGAAATTGCAAGGATTAACTGATTTGCAGCTGTATGGGAACAAGCTGAATGGTGCTATTCCAAGTGAGCTAGGTATGCTTGATCAGCTGCGGATAATCATGCTTTTACGAACAATTTGAGTGGAGAGATCCCGGGAAGCATTTGGAGGATTCAAAGCCTTCAAGAACTTATAATTTATGAGAATAATCTTGTTGGTGAGATACCGAATGAGATCACGGAGATGAAGCAGTTGAGTTACATTTCCTTGTTCGACAATCAGTTTTCCGGTGTCCTCCCTCAAGGGTTGGGCCTTAATAGTAGCCTAACTCAAGTCGACCTCTCGAGAAACAAGTTCACCGGCCCTATACCGCCTAATCTTTGTTTTGGGAAGAAGCTGAGAAGGCTCATCTTGGGCCGGAATAGCTTTGAAGGAAGTATTTCTTCGGATATTGGAAGATGTACTTCTCTGACGAGGCTGATTCTCAAGGAGAATAATCTCGAAGGTAGAATTCGGATTTTGTGAAGCATTCGGGTCTTGAATACATGGATCTTTCTAACAACATCATTAGTGGTTCGATCCCCTCGAGTTTAGGGAATCTTGCTAATGTTAGTTCTGTAGACTTATCTCACAATAAGCTCACTGGTGGTATACCTCTTGAAATGGGAAGTCTTGTGAATCTCGAGTATCTGAGTCTCTCCCACAACCGTCTAGAAGGCGTGCTGCCATCACAGTTGTCGGGATGTCACAAGTTGTCGGGGCTTGATCTGAGAAACAATCGGTTAAGTGGCACGATTCCTTCCACCTTGACAAGCCTGAGAGAATTATCCATTTTGGATCTTAGTGAAAACCATTTTGATGGGGGCATTCCGACCTCGTTATTTCAACTAGGGAAGCTCTCGTCTTTGCAGCTTGGTGGAAATCGATTAGAGGGTCTATTCCTCTTTCCATAGGACTTGAAGTCAAGCACAAAGCCTGAGATCGTTGAATCTCTGCAGCAACGGGTTGATAGGCCGTCTCCCACAGGAATTTGGGAAGCTGAAAATGCTGGAGCAGTTGGATATCCGCTGCAACAATCTCTCGGGTAACTTGGAAACCATCGGTGAACTCCGTTCTCTAACAGAAGTCAATGTTTCCTACAACTCGTTTGCTGGTCCGGTTCAGCCTGCAGTGATGAAATTTCTGATTTCTTCACCCTCATCGTTCGTCGGCAATCAAGATTTATGTATTGATTGCCAACGAGAGGGCGGAGGGAGCTGTGAGGGCAGTAACGCCTTCAAAATATGTCGTACGCAGTCAAGGAAAAGAGGTCTCAATCGCATCAATATTGCAATTATCGTCTCTGGATCGTCCCTTTTTGCTGTCATCCTCGTTCTCGGAGTTTCTTACATGGTTTTAAGGCACACAGGCCGTGAGGGGAACCTATTAGCCGATGCAGAGGAAGGTGCTTCATCTCTACTCAATCAAGTTATGGAAGCTACGGAGAATCTACACAAGAAATACATTGTCGGGTGGGGAGCACACGGGATAGTGTACAAGGTGATGTTGAGTCCAACAAAGACGTATGCTTTGAAGAAGCTATCTTTCACCGGATCAAAGGGAGGAAACACGAGCATGGTGCGCGAGATTCAGACCATTGGCAGTGTCAGACACCGTAACCTAGTTAGGCTTGAAGACTTCTGGTTGAGGAAGGATTACGGTCTGATTTTGTATACCTACATGGAAAACGGCAGCCTGCACGATGTTCTGCATGACATTCTTCCTCCGCCACCCCTAAAATGGGAGGTTCGTTATAGGATAGCTCTCGGAGTTGCTCAAGGCCTAATGTACCTTCATTTCGACTGCGATCCTCCCATCATACACCGAGATATCAAGCCAATGAACATCTTGCTCGACTCAGACATGGAGCCTCACATCTCCGATTTTGGCATTGCGAAGCTCTTGGACGAGTCGGTCTCCTCGACACAAGTTGCGGTTCAGGGCACTATTGGCTACATTGCTCCAGGTTGGTATGATGGTATATGCCTTCTTGAATTCTTGATCTATTTTTTTTACCAAGTGTGTAAAATGTGCATGTTTTTTGTTAATAGAGAGCGCGTTCTCAACCAGGAGTAGTTGGGAGTCGGATGTTTACGCATATGGCGTGGTGCTGCTGGAGCTGGTGACGAGGAAGAGAGTGCTGGACGGCGCGTTTGGTGAGGGAGTGGACATTGTTGGGTGGGCGAGGAGCGTGTGGGACGAGGGCGGAGATGTCGGAGAAATTGTTGATCAGGATGTTGTGGATGAATTGTTGGACTCGAGCATAAAGGAGCAAGTGGAAGAAGTGGTGTTGTTGGCTTTGAGGTGCACAGATGTGGAGGCTGGGAAAAGGCCTTCAATGAGAGATGTTGTGAAGCAATTGGTAGTGGTGGAGAGTAGAAGTAGAAGCAAGCACAGGTAGGTCTCTTTTGATGTGTGTCATGGAGTCCGCTGTAATTGCATATGTTGTTGATTGTTGATGTTGAAATTGAATGCAGTACTAACTTGAATAACTGCCCGATTCGTTATACCCTCGTAAGAATATTTTAAATTCTATTTTATAGCTTGAAAATATCTTCTTTTATGTTTTATTATAACAATACACGTCATGGGCGTGGTAAGATGGCAATCATGCAGTTCTTTGTTAGGGTTTATCAATGAATATGTACCAAAACATGCATGAAAGTCCGGTTCTTGGAAAACGATTTTCAAGAAGAAAAGTGAAAATTTCTTAACTAGCTAGCAATTTAGGGGTGAACATTCGATCGTTAGGTTGAAAAATCTAATAGAGAAAATCTAGATTTGAAAAAAATCAAAGTTTTCAAAAATATCATTCGATCCAATCAATTTTTTTTCTCCAAATCAAACAGAACCGAATTTTAAGTTCAATCCATTTTTCGATTAATTGAAATTCTATGTTATCTCAATATCTTTTTAAATCAACCTATTATCAAATTAGATGAATTTCTTTTAAAAATAAAAAATAAAAAATCAAGCATCATTTTCCTTCTATATCGGTATGTTGACCGCAACAACACAATATCACACCAGACGCCAAAGAACAGTCCAATTATATTGAAGAAAATAGATTTACAAGAGAATGATGAAAAATGAAGAACTCACATTGATATTTCTGTTTGTGACAATGCGAATGATAAAGCGAGAGTTGAGCTAGAGAACGATTAGATGACAACGAGAAGGGCGAATCTGACTTTGCCTTTGTGAGAGCTGTAATGTCGAGTCGTAGACCAGAGATGAGAATTTAGGACAAGACTGAAAATATGGGAAAGGCTCATAGATTCACATTTAGTTTCACGATGTGAATGAATTTTGGTTTTAATATCCAAATAGATTGATTCAATACAACATATTAAAACTAATTATATTAAAAAGTACTTAATAGAAATAGAACTTCGGTTGGTTTGATTTGGACCGAAATTTTAGAAGAACAAGTAATAATAACAAGAAATATTGATTTTGAAAAATTGGAACCAAATTGAAACCAAACTTGCTAAAAATCGAACCGAATTGAATGATCATTTGGTTTGAATTCGATTTTGCTCACCCTAGTTAGTATCATTTTGTATGTATGGCTCGTAGGTCTAAGACTATTTATCTATTGCTATTAGAGAGATTCTATACATAAACCCAATTTTTACTCACTGTAGTCCCCTATCTAAAAATAATAATAAATTATTATTAAGTAGATTATATTGCCCCTACAGCCCCAATCTTAACCCCACGAGTTTCTTTCATTTGCGGGCATCTTATGAAACAAAAACTTCTGCAATTTCAACAAAGTTATGTTATACATAACCATCAATGGTTGGAGTTCATTGTTGAACTCCGAAACGAGCCTTCTCATTTTATGAAGTTAGTTATTTTAGATTTTTGCCATTTTTTTTTATTTTGGTGTATGTAAGATATAGATGTCACGCTGGATATTGGGGCAACACATCGAGAAACATGTGAATAAAGTTATAGAGATAAGGATGAAGAAGTCAGCCGAATTTGTTCCTATATTCCAGGAACTAACTGGAGTTGTTAACTGCCTCGACTAACTCAGTCCTTATGACCCAAGACTTGGTTCAAGACGTGCAATTGAAGATCTCTCATCTCCTATATAAGAGAGGTAGATATACAACCGATAGATACACATTCTTGAAAAAAACACAGAAGACCTGTTCTTGTCTCTGAATCTGTTTTAATAACATTTGTTGGAAAATGTACAGAACAGTACAAAACTTGTCGGTCGTATTACAACTCGAAAACAGAAATGTAGGAGATCAAAACTAACAATGAATTTGAAACAGAAGTAAATACAATAGAAACTGGAAAATCCGTAGACTGATGCCGAGTCGAGGAGGTCGAGGAGGCCTCTTTCTGCAAGACGAGATACGCCCGATAGTGCTCTCGGTTCTGGCGTATCGTCCCCAAAGATGAAACGACAGCGTCTCGTAGGTGGCAGCACCGCAGACCAACGAGTTCCGACGAACTGGATGGAGGCGAGGACAGAGCTTGGACACGGATTATGTATGCAGGGAGTGCTCTTAGGAATGCTGGAATGCTTTAGACAGTAGGTGACTTATGCTGGGGAGACATGTCCTATTTATAGGCGTCGTCCCCCTCATGGGGAGCATGCTGAAGTCAACACCCGCATTGATGTCGGGTGTTACGAAGTTATGTCCCCCATTGAGTGCAGAGGGGTTACGCGACGGTTTCTAGAGACAACTTGAGAGTTACACCCACGTTTCCCGCATAGCCATCATGTCGGAACGTTACCGACAGTTACGACGAATCTGGACAACCCGTGCGTCCGGGTTTATTGGACGTATCCGGACATCTCTTCAAGTGCACAGCAGGCCCAAGGATTGGGCTACACGTGTTGGGCCTCGGACCAACTCCATCTTTGGGCTCGATCAAACATTGGTCCAAAATATACGGGCAATAGGCCACGGAACTAGGCCCACGAAGCAAGCCCATGAACAGGCCCAAAGACCACCCAAAGACCAATTGCCAAGATCCAAGGACCAAGGACCACGGACCACGGAACCGGAATCGGAACTGGAGCCGGGCCGGGGCCGGGCGCGGGTGGACGGCGGCGGTGGCATGCGCGTGCGCGCGCGTGGGCTTTCCAGCCCATCACCTGTGCACATAATTATACTAAGTGTTCAATGAACCACTTATATAGACAATTAATGAAGGTACATTAATCAATGTGGGATAAGGATTAATTAATCCATGCTTATCCCCTTAAGCACATAACTCCATATTTAAGTGACCAAGTTTGATCCACTATTTCTCACTCACCGGAAATCGGATTTGAGAATGTGAATACACCACGATCATCTACTTGAAACATAGATCGATCCTATGCCGTTTAATTTCACAAAATTAAACGTTACGCCACTCAAAATCTTAGTCAAAGTAGCTTCCTAGAAACTTGACCACATATAATTTATATATATATATATACACGATTTCCAACAATCCCCCACATGAGTGAAAATAGACATATGCATGTATGCAGACACAACTCAGTCCTCAAGAGATGTTAAAATATTTGGACAGGTGGTTTATGGCCTTGAACCTTCCATAGTTAGTACCATCGAGTACACATGCGGATTAGTGGACACGATGCCTTGAACTATTCCCCCACAACGTGCACTGAGACAATGGTATTAACACTTTAACACCTCAACCTCATCCGTTCTCACGTTTGATTTCATTTTGCCCATGGACATCCACTTTTTATTCATAAGTGTTTTGTTTGAAGCGGCCCCACTTCGCACTTACATAGGTGATTCTTTACCGAGTATCTTGTCATACTAAACCTCCTCGAGGTATCTTAGGAATCATTAAGAGTCAACAACTCAACCTCACCACTAGGCAAGTTTTTCAACACTCGTTTGCTTTCTAGGGAACAGACTAACTTGAGTATTTACACACGAAATCCTATAGCTTAGTTCTTCCATTGAACCAAGTTCTTGGGATCTCCAGTCATCATGGTTGGGTTACCACTATGATTGTTCTTAAGATGTGGATTTTAATCTCATTCCTTCTAGCAACTTGATCATTTGATCCCGGTTCAACCCTTTGGTTAACGGATCTGCCAGATTATCTATTGACTTGACATAGTCAATTGATATAACCCCACTTGAGATCAAATGCCTCACGGTATTATGTCGTCGACGTATATGTCGAGACTTACCATTATACAAACCACTTTTCGCCCTTTCAATAGCCGCTTGGCTATCACAGTGAATCATCACCGGTGGCACAGGTTTAGACAAACATGGAATATCTTTCAAAAAATTACGGAGCCACTCGGCTTCCTCACCAGCTTTATCCAAAGCTATGAATTCGATTCCATAGTGGAACGGCTATACACGTCTGTTTCATGGATCTCCAAGAAACAACACATCCCCAATCGTGAACACGCACTCCACTTGTAGAAAGTGTATCTTTCGTGTCGATATCTAATTGGCATCACAAGCACCTTCAAGTACCGGAGGGATATCTCGTGAATGCAGCCCATGATTTTGAGTATACTTCAAGTACCTCAAAACTCCCACTATAGACTTCAATGCTCCTTGCTTGGATTGTTCGTAACGACTCAATTTATTCACACAAGAAGCTATGTCGGTCGGGTGTAATTTGTAAGATACATCAAACACCGATGACCTTATCATAGTCTTCTTGCCCAACAAGTTCACCCATGTTCTTACTCAAGTGAACATTGAGCTCCAATGGGGTCTTAGCAGGCAAACTATCAAACGCGTTGAATTTCTTAAGCACTTTCTCGACGTAGTGAGATTGTGTCAAGACAATTCCGTCTGATCTTCTTAAAATCTTGATTCCAAGAATCACATCAGCTAATCCCATGTCCTTCATGTCAAAATTTCTATTTAACATGCGCTTTGTGTCATTAATGACTTGAGTATTGCTACCCATGATCAACATGTCATCTACATACAGACACACTATAACATAACCATTATCAGTGTTCTTAACGTAGACACATTTGTCACACTCGTTGATTTTGAAACCATTTTCCAACATTACATTATCAAATTTCAAGTGCCATTGCAACGACGCTTGTTTCAAACCATATAGAGACTTCACGAGTTTGCATACCTTGCCCTCTTAACCAGGTACTACCAACCCTTCGGGTTGCTCTATATATACCTCATCCTCGAGGTCACCATTCAAAAACGCAGTCTTAACGTCCATTTGATGAATCTCAAGATTGTGCAAAGCAAAGAATTGTAGAAGCACCCTAATAGACATAATCCTCGTCACATGTGAATAGGTATCAAAGAAATCGTATCTCTCTTTGTTTAAACCCTTCGACAACCAAACGGGCCTTATACTTTTCAATTGATCCATCCGCTTGTATTTTCTTTTAAGGATCCATTTGCATCCTAATGGCTTACAACCTTCTCGCAAATCAACCAAGACTCCAAGTGTGGTTTTGCGAATGGAATCAATATCACTTTGAGCGACCTCTCGCCAGAGCATCCCGTCTGCCGAGCATAGCTACTTTGATCAAAGTTGGTTCTTCGTCCAACATGAACGCAATATAGTCGTGACCAAAACTTTAGCATTCGACTTCATCGCCACGCCTTGGTTCGACCCTCCGATTAGATCTCGATCGCTATGCGATATCGGTTCTTCCTCCAAAGGTTTAGAACTCAAGCTTCACCATTAGCTCTATTGCTAGAACTGGCTTCACTTTTATATTTGTCTTTACAGGGATAAACACTTTCAAAGAATATAGCATTCCTTGATTCAATCGTCATCCCCACAATCATATCTGATACCTCTGACCTTTGGATCAGAAAATGATAGGCGCTGCTGTTCAGTGCATACCCAATAATGATACAATCGACTGTTTTAGGTCCAATTGTAACTTGTTTGGGAAGAGGCACCTCAACCTTCGCCAAACACCCCCACACTTTGAGATATTTGTACGATGGTTTTCTTCATTTCCACAACTCGTAAGGAGTGACATCTTTACCCTTGAGTGGAATCTTGTTCAGTATGTAGTTAGCTGTCAAAACAACTTCCCCCCACAAGTTCTAGGGTAACCCTGAACTAATCAACAAAGCATTCATCATCTTCTTAAGTGTTCGATTTTTACGTTCAGCAACGCCATTAGACTGAGGTGAATAAGGAGTTGTCGTTTGATATATTATACCACTTTCATTGCATAATGCCTCAAACGGAGCTACATATTCTCCCCCTCTATCACTTCGAACAGTCTTAATTCGATAGCTTAGTTGATTCTCGGCTTCGTTCTTGAAGTTTTTAAAAGCTTCAATAGCCTCATCTTTACTTCTTAGAAGATAAAGATAACAATATCTTGTACAGTCATCAATAAACGTGATGAAGTACTTTTTACCACCTCTAGTTTGTACAAACTTTAAATCACACACATCAGTGTAAATAAGTTCTAGAGGCTTAGTGCTCCGTTCTACCAAATGAAGCAGTAACTTAGACATTTTCGCTTCCACACAAACCTCACATTTCGTTTGTGTATTAACTTCATTTAACTTTAGTAAATCTAAATTTACTAATCTTTTATTGCATTTAGATTAACATGTCCTAATCTACAATGCCATAAATCGAGCACTCATCAAGTAAGAGGAAGTAGATGCATTTTCATTCATAGCAATCTTGGGTACACGGCAAGACATGACCATTACATTCAATTTGAAAAGACCCGGTGAGATAACCCCTACCAAGGAACTTCCCAAACTTAGTCAAGACAAACTTGTCCGACTCAAAACTAGTCTAAACCCTTGTTAAATAGAATCGAGTCCGACACTAAATTCTTGCGAATGTCCCGGACATGCAAAGACATCCTTCAACGTGATCTCAATCTCGGACGACATCTTGAGCACCAAATCACCAACTCCGGAACCTCGGACGGCTTGGTTTCCCATGTTGAGCTTCCTCCCTCAATAGGCTTGTAGGTGGAGAAATGCCTCTTTTCGTGCGACGTGCAGATTGCACCAAAGGTCGATGAACCATCCACCTTGATTCTCGACGTGGTTGAATTCTTGGTCACCACAGCATCAAGTCATCTTTGTCCCATTTGTCAAGTCCTTCGACAACGCTGACAACTTGTTTAGCCTTCTTCTTTGGTGACGACGGCCCTTACTCGTGTGGCCATGCTTGCCACAATTGTAATATCTCACAAACTTACGGCAACCACCTTACCTTTGCCTTTGTCTTTCGACATCGATCGAACACGCTTGTTGGAGGACCGCCTCCAACAGTTGGCATTTGCATCGATCAAACCTTTCGCTTTCAATTCTCGCTTCTTCACATCGACTCGATGCGTAGTTTGACGATCAAGTCTTCAAGCGTCATATCCTTTCGCTTGTGCTTAAGGTAGACCTTGAAGTCTCTCCACCCTGGGGGTAATTTCTCAATTACTGTAGCGACGACAAAGCCGTCCGAAACAGTGTGGCCTTCGGCTTGAACCTCGTGTACAATGAGTTGAAACTCTTGCACTTGGTCCATGATCGGTCGAGAATCGACCATCTTGTAGTCCAAATACTGCTACGATGAACTTCTTTTCAGACTGCATCATCACTACGGTACTTCTTTTCTAGTGCATCCCACATACATTTGGATGTCGTTACAACAGCATAAATACTATACAAGCTATCTTCTAAACTACCAAGTATAAAGTTTTTACAAAGATAGTCGCGGCGCGCCATTCATATCCGCTCGGACGTGAAAGTCCGCTACCGCCCCGTATGGCGGGCTCATCTTCCACCAAGAAGTCGACGAAGCCCAACGTCGTGAGGTAGAACAAAATCTTTTTCGCCATCTCAAGTCGGATCCTCCAAACTTCGGCGGCTTCTCGCTGGCGGCATCATCCCTGCGGTATGAACAGCACCGAGATCGATCCATAACCGGATCCACCAACACCACTTGAAGTGTGCTGGAACATGGAACTCGAATGAGAACCACCAGTGTTAGATTCCATGGATCCAACAGTCGATCCACTGAAAAGTGCAGTCGTCAAACCAATGGAACCAATTGTTGAACCACTAAAAGTGGAACCAACAGTCGACCCAAAGGGTCCAATGGTCGACCCCGAAGGCATCGAACCAAACATGACCGTAGCCATTGTGCCAGAATTGGCAGCAGCAGCAGAGGCAGCTGTGGAGGCAGCGGCAGCAGCAGCGGCGGAGGCGGAGTCGGTGGCAGGTACGGTCGACATCTCCAAGCAAAGGTATTTAGTTTCGAAAGTTTTAAGTCAATTTTAATGTCTCAACTCCTTCGTGGCAAGTAATATCTCGTCTTGCGATTGTTGGAAAATGCACATAACAGTACAAAACTTGCCGGGCATATTACAACTCGAAAACAGAAATGTAGGAGATCAAAACTAACAATGAATTTGAAACATAAGTAAATACAATGAAACCTGGAAAACCATAGACTGATGCCGAGTCGAGGAGGCCTCTTTCCGCAAGACGAGATACGCCCCGGTAGTGCTCTCGGTTCTAGCATATCGTCCCCAAAGATGAAACGGCAACGTCTCGTAGGTGGCAGCTCCGCAGACCAACGAGCTCCGACGAACTGGATGGAGGCGAGAACAGAGCTCGACACGGCATGTATGCAGGAGTGCTCTTAGGAATGCCGGAATGCTTTAGGCAGTGGGTGGCTGGCGCCGGGGAGACATGTCCTATATATAAGCGTCGTCCCCCTCATGGGAAGCATGCTGGAGTCAACACCCGCATTGATGTCGGGTGTTACGAGGTTATGTCCCCCATTGAGTGCAGAGGGGTTACGCGGAGGATTCGGAGACAACGTGAGAGTTACATCCACGTTTTCAAAGCCATCATGTCGAACGTTACCGGCGATTCGACGATCCCGGACAACGTGTGCGCCCGTGTTCATTGGACGATTCAACGTCTCTTCAAGTGCACAAGCAGCCCAACGGATTGGGCTACACGAGTTGGGCCTCTCGATCAAACATTGATCCAAAATATACGGCAATGTGTCACGAACCGGGCCCACGGCAAGCCCATGAACAGCACAAAGAATGTTCCCCAAAGACCACCCAAAGACCAAGATCCAGGACCAAGGACCACGGAACCGAAACCGAACCGGCTGGGGTCAAGCGACGCTGGTGGATATATATAGCATGTGGCAGCGTGGGCTTTTCAAACCATCACTTGTGCATATAATTATACTAAGTGTTCAATAAACCACTTATATAGAAAATTAATGAAGGTACATTAATCAATGTGAGATAATGATTAATTAATCCATGCTTATCCCCTAAGCACATAACTCCATGTTTAAGTGATCAACTTTGATCCACTATTTCACTCACCGAAAATCGAATTTGAGAATGTGAATAAACCACCATCATCTACTCGAAGCGTAGATCGATCCTATGCCGCTTAATTTCACAAAATTAAACGTTACGTCACTCAAAATCTTGATCAAAGTAGTTTCATGGAAACTTAACCACATATATATATATATATATATATATATATATATATATATATATATATATATATATATATATACATACACGATTTCCAACAACATTTTCGATAACATTAGTGTTTTAACTACAAATTGTTTTAGAAGTGTGTCAGTTTTATACATGAGCGTTGTGAGGAATCTTTTGTATTTTGATAGATAGTTTTCGATTCAGAGTGTCCGGCTTTATCTCTGATAAAGTAGTGGGTTTTTGTAACATTCACTGTACATTCATATTGGATAATTTCACCATAAATTGACATCTACCAACTATAATTTCAATATGTAGAAAAGTGTCTTCAGTGTTCTTTAAGTTTTTAATTTTGCTATTTTACTGCGTATGGATAACAATCTGCACAATAATTACTTGCATGGGTGAAGCATAACTTTCACCAATCATTGTATTTCAAGCTCCAATATCCTTCACTGGCATATCATCAAATATTTTCCTCGCCTCGACAATCTTCCCAGCGCCTACAAACACTTTCACCATAATAGTCCACGACACAACATCCCTCAAGACCATTCCTCTGCCTCATCAAACTCCTGGAGAAGCCATTTTTTCATATTCTTTTTCCCTTTTAATTTGGGGTTATACATTTTTATTTACGAGATAGGGGGCTATACGTTTTTTTTCCTTTCTTTTTATCCCTTCTATACGAGATAGCCAACAGCCTCGACCCTCTTGTTTCTTTTTCTTGTTTACGAGACATAGGCTAATATTACGAGATACTTTTTTTTTATCCATTTCAATTTGGGGTTATTGTTTATGAGATAGGGGGCTATATATTCTTATTGTCAGATTTTCGAGTGTATTAATATTAAAATTTTAAATTTTGACTACAAGGGTAATATAGTAAATTTAATTTTTTAATTATTTTTTTAAATGAGAGGCTATAATGAGTAAAAATAGGGCTATGAATGTAATCTCCCTTGCTATTATGCTTTCATAGTAAAGTCGATTTCTGTAAATCATCTAATACAAATTGTTTGAGAATCTTAATTAGTTTACCAATGAAATTTATACTATTCTTTCTATGATAATTTTAAACTATAAATTATATTTTTTGCTGATATTGGCGCCGTTTAGGTTTCGGTTGGGTTCTTTCAGGGATGAAGATTCGATTTCGGCCGGATTTTTGCCTAATCCGAACCGATCCGAAAATCCAAATTTTGAGAGATAAAAATCCGATCCGAACCGAAAATCCGAAATCCAAAAATCCAATTTTTTATAAAAATTCAAACGAACCGAAAAATTCAAATTATGAAAAAACCGAAAATCCGAAACCAAATTTTGTTAATTCTTATATATATTTATATTAAATTTAAAAATATTTAAATAAAATATTATTTTTATATATAAATTATATATAATTCAATTTTCTGATTTAAAAAATCCAATCTGATCCGATCCGAAAATCCGAAATTTTGAAAAATTTCAATCAGATCCGACTCGAAAATCCAAAAAATTCGAATCAAATTTTAAATTTTGATTTGGTTCTAATCGAATATTCAATTTTGGATTTTTTGTTCACCCCTAGTTCTTTCGAAAAGATGGGCACTGTAAGTCTGTATCTGACTATCTTGGGGGAATTCATATTTAAACACCAACCCGTTTCAACCCAAAATGGGCCATTTACATTTCTACATGAAAACATATTTATAACTTTTCACATGATATATCGATAAGCCTATTTTGTCATTATCAAATTAAATATTTTGAGAAAATAAAAGCCAAATATTTTGAATCAGACTTATGTAGGGGTGAGTATTCGGATTTCGGATCGGATTTTTGCTCGATCCGATCCGATCCGAAAATCCGAATTCTTATAATAAAATTATCCGATCCGAACCATATTATTCAAAATCCGAATCCGAAAATCCGAAAATTTTACTATCATATCCGATCCGAACCGAAAAATCCGAAAATTCAAAAATACAAAATGCCTGCCTTCTGTATTCAACAGAACTCCCTCCCCCCTTTTACATATGCCAATCGGCACAACACACGAAAAAGGAAAAAGAAAAGCATAAAGGAAAAGCAAAAGGAAAAAGCTAAAAAAAAGGAATGGGGCCTGGGTTTTTGACTAACCCACCCACAGAACTCCCTCCCCTTTCTGGCTTCTGCAACAAATGCGAACTCCCTCCCCTTTCTGTCTAAAAGTGATGTAACAAAGGTTGAAGTATGAAGTTCATAAAAACTTGCAATGGCCTACTGTGGAGGGTGTGAAATTTGTCAAAACTTGCAATGGCCTACTGTGGAGGGTATGAAGTTCACATATTTATTTAAATTCTCACAATTTTATATATAGTACTCAATTTTCTTCACACATCCACTCTCTGCCACACAAATTACAAATACATCATCAGAATTCAGAAGTAGCTGTTTTCTTTGCCCAACAGTTGCAGAAAAAAAGCTTACATACAAAGGTGGGGTTGCAGGCGGTGTGGTTGCAGACGGGAGGGTTGCAGAGCAGACGACGGTGGGGTTGCAGGCGGAAGGTGACCGGCGGGGCGAGTCGACGACGACGACAGACGGACAGGTTCACGCTGGGGCGTTGCTGAGCTACTGGAGACTGGTCACTGGAGTGGACAGTGGAGGCTTGGAGGAGAAGAGCAGTGCGGCGGACTGGCTTAGGTTAGGAATTAGTAGACGCGGCCAGATGGTTTATATATATATATATATATATATATATATATATATATATATATATATAATTCGGATTTTCGTTTTTTTGGTTTTAAAATATATCGATCCGATCCGATCCGATCCGAAAATCCAAAATTTTAAAAAATTAATCCGATCCGATCCGAAAATCCGAAAATCCGAACCGAATTTTAAATTTTGCCGGTTCGGATCGGATATCTTGATTCGAATTTGCCACCCCTGCACTTATGTGACACATAAGGAACATAAGTTTCTATTTCAGTTGTTGATAACCCTTCATCTTGTATGAAAATATTCCATTCTCAGTTGTTAACCGTTTTTATGTTACGTTTTCTGTTTCATTGCATCAATATACTGTATTTATTTATGATATTGTCTATATATATATTTTGACTATAAATTACGAGATTTGAAACGAAAATGTCAACTTTCCACCACTTGACCTTTTCCAAAACGAAAATGAAGTGAAAAAGAACATATGACTAATAAAATTTTGAAGTCAAACAAAATTAAGCCTCGCTATCCACAGGAATTAACAACAACTATATTTCATATCAAATAATTGTAGAATTTCCATGCAATTTCTTTTACAAGAAAATGTTGATATATAGGACAAATAGCATTTACTTGATTCTGAATTTCTAGAATAATTAGGCAGATATTAGCAAGCATAACGCCAGATAGTCGGGAATCTATTTGACAAGTCGACAAATGGAAACATTATTTCTACATATAGTTTTGTATTGACCAAGTAATACTCGATTTTAGTCCTCCAAGATATTGATAATGCTTTTTTTGACTTGACAATGCTATTATTATACGAAATTGTCATAATACCCCACATCGGATATGGAATAAATGGGTTGGGATCTATTGTGGAAATGATTTGGAAGATCCGAAACAAAAAATATTAGTATTTGCTAGCAACAATATAATAAAGGCAGTCAATTAATATAGATTGATCCGAAATCCGATTCAAATCCAATAGAGTACTTATAGGTACATAAGAAATATATTGAACCAATTTTTTTTTAATTAACCGATCCGATCGTAACTTCGAATATGGAATTCAAACGGATCAAATAGGAAATGATATACTTTGAACCATAGAACTATAATGAAATATATAATCAACCAACATTTATCAAATTTGAAAAAGAGTAAGAAGAAATGGTTCGATCCTCTTATCTTGATTTCTCGAACCGACGAGAGATTCATGAATCGGGATCCTATACATATAGATGCAAATAAACAATGAAATTTATTACTATTACAATTATTTTTGCAAATGTTGATATTTTTTATGTATAGTTTTGTAATTTTAGTATTTATCCTATGTATATATATCTAAAATTTATTTATTTTGATATAAGACGAGGATAATTTTATATACCAAATCCTTCAAAATTGTGATAAAAAGATGTATACATTATTTAAGTTCATAATTTCTACTGCGTCGCACTTATCATCTAACTACTATAATAATATATTAAAGGGTGCAAATAAACTATTTTAGCGGAGCGACTATGAATGCCAGCTACCGGTTAGTGAAGCTATCTGAGTAGCATCACGAAATTTAGATATTGTTTTTAGAGAATCAAAATTTAGATATTTACATGCTGAATATATTTCATACATTACTAAAGTTAGAAATTTACATGCTAAGTAAATCTTATTGGGCCCACGTGGGCCCGAACTTTAATAAACGTTTAGAAATTTACTTATAGTAGACAATTAATTTACATACTTGACTTCCTAGTCTTGAATTTTGATTCTTTCAAATAAATAAATTCAATAAATTTTCAGTCTTATACTTGACTTCCTAGTATTGACTATCGATACTTTTGAAGATTTCAAATTGGGAATCCATATACTGAACACATGCTATTTATATATATTACTAATATTAGAAAATTACATGCTGAGTATCCCAACTTCTACAAATGTCCATAAATTTTTACATGTTGATAGAGATATATAGTTAAGAACTATATAAATTCACATACCAAATAAATGTTACACACACACACACACCCCACAACCCTCTTCCAAAGCATTACACTTCGTAAATTGAAATTACCTACCAAAAATTAAACTCGGCTTACCATTCTTAGAATCATGACGCTTTCCATTATGCATATTTCGAAATTGTGGTTGTTGCTTATCTTCCAAAGTTTTCATTTTAGCCCATCGAGTGGTTTCAACACGACTGCTGTGAAAGCTGACGTCGGAGTTATTCTTGATCTTCGAACACCTATTGGAAAGATATTCAAATCCTGCATTTCTATGGCGATCGACGATTTCTACTCCAGAAACAGCTACAACACAATGATTATGCCCCATTTCAGGGATTCTAACAGTGATGTCGTTGATGCAGCTTCTGCAGGTAACTCCTGATAATTATTCTTATTTTCTGTCTTAAAACTATGTTAATTTTTTAAATTTATTCTCACGCGGGTTGCAACTTACTTGAAGGATAATATAATAACTGTTATATATTTAATAATTTAGTTTGACCGAAACTCATTATTAATTTAAGAAGGGTCAAACCTCAAAAATAACATCATGTTTAACCGAATTTGTAATTTTTACATGATCACTTTTAAACATTGTAATTAAGACACCATAGTTTGATCTTTTGCAATTACGGTGTTTCAAAATTTTATAAGCAAAGTTTTTCAACAATGTTTTTATTGATGAATTTTTTTAGGGATATTGTAATTGTAAATATTAGAATGTGTTGTTGTAATCTTAATATTTAAAAATTTAGGGGAAATTGCATACATCTTTAACACGCTAAGTTTGGGTCAATTGTCCAATCTCGTACAGATTTTCGACTTTGACATATTAATAACTAGTAACCAATGAAGTTATTATGTTTGAAATATAGATTGGGTTGACTTATCCGATATAGGGATCTCAATGAGTGAGTTTTACTCGGACCGACTCAGAACCGTTCAAAATCCATTAAATTTTAATGCAATGGTTCGGTTTCGATTCACCGCTTTAGACCCGGATCGCCTAGATCCATAGTTTGATGGTCCGGTCCGGTTCGGTGCTGTTCGGTTCGCAACCGTAACCAATACTTATTTATTGGTTCGGTCCGAAGTAAAATCTATCTATCGACAAGTCTAAGTTTAAGTAGACTTGTCAATAAGTCGTTTTATTCATACCGATCCGAAATCACTCATAGCTCATTAAATTATAAAGCAATGATTTCGGTTCCAATTTTGGTTCTCGTCCGGTTCTGGTTCCAGACCCGCTCAAATTTGAACCGCTTAAAATCCATAGTTGATGTTCTTGGTCCGGTCCGGATCCAGTATCTAATGGGTCGGTTCTAGAACCAGAACCATTACTTATTTATTGGTTCGGTCCGGGTAAAACCCACCCATTAACATCCTTAATCCGATACATAAATGTTTACTTTTTTAGTTTTTTTTTTATAAATGTCATCAACCGTCAAATTATACATATAAAGATAATAGATTTTTTTTTCTTTTATAACCTTATTAATTACTAAGATAAACGAATTTAGATAACTAATTATCAAATTCCAAGAATATTAAATAAAAGTAAATAAGAAATATATCATAATTTTACTTTCAAATTACTTAACTAATATATTTATTAAAAACAAGAAAAAATATTAACGCGATAACTTGAAAAGAACGAGAGAGTATGTATACTGTAAACATAATGGAGCCCCAATACTTTTTCCTGTTTCTGCCGCTCTTTGAGTTTTTGCTTTGGTGGATTCACTAAACAATTAAACTATTTCTGAGTCAAATTTGCAATAATTTTTGAAAATTTGTGTTAATTTGTTATAGTGAACTGGATGAAGCAAAACCTTGCATGATAGTGCGTTGAGAATTTGGAAATTTTTGTTATGGTGATCAATTAGAAAAGAAAGTAGATTTAGTTCTAAAACATACAGATCCACTTCTATTAAAAAAGATTTGAGATTTTATTTTGGTGGTTGAGGAATTGAACTGTTAGTTATCGATGGATTCCTCTTCTAGTGTTGATCCAAAACGACCGGTTACCCACCTTTCCATTCAAAAGCGTTCAACTTTGATTTGAATATATGAAAATTGTATATGTTAGCTAATTCAGCTTCAAATTGAGCTTATTTTCTCTTGTGGCAGCAATAGATCTGCTGAAGAACACTCAAGTAATGGCGATTTTCGGCCACAAAAGTCCATTCAAGCAAACTTTGTGATAGATATCGGTAACAAAGTGAAAGTTCCAATCATATCACCAGCAACGAGTCCATCTCTATCTCCTCAACAATCGCCATACTTCATAAGATCATCATGGTGCTCTGCTTCTCAAGTTAAAGCAGTAGCTGCAATTATCAAGAATTTCGATTGGAGAGAAGTCGTGTTTGTTTATGAAGATACTAATTATGGGAGTGGATTACTGCCGTTTCTGACCGAGGATTTGTTAAAAAGCAACGCTCTAGTCTCAAACACTACTGCAATCTCTCCTTCTGCAGAAAATGATCGGATTCTTGAACAACTGTATGAGCTAAAGAAGATGCAGACGAGGGTGTTTGTTGTTCACATGCTTCCATCTCTTGCATCGCGTTTCTTCAAAATGGCGCGAAGAGCTGGGATGATGGAGGAGGGATATGCTTGGATAATCTCAGGTGCGCTAACTAATTTGTTGGAGTCTGTGGATTTGGAAACTATTGAGGCAATGCAAGGTGTGGTAGGCGTGAAGGCCTATTATCCGAGGTCTAGTGAAGTTAGGAACTTCACTAGGCGATGGAAGAAGAGGTTTTATAAGGAGAATCCGGAGATGGAAAGAAGACAACTTAATGTTTTCGGTTTGTGGGCTTATGATAGCATATCTGCTCTAGCAGAAGCAGTCGAGCGTGTAGGCCTGACATCTCCGAAATTCAAGAAAAGTGCTGAGATGAGAAATTTGACAGATTTGGAAGCAATAGGGATTTCAAATTCTGGAGCAAAAGTTGCTCCCTCAATCAGAAACTTGAGTTCAAAAGGGTTGAGTGGTGATTTCAAGATAAGAAATGGAGAATTGCAGGCATCTGCGTTTGAGGTCATGAATGTGATGGGCAATGGAGCAAACAGAGTGGGATTTTGGAGAGAAGAATACGGGATTTCAAGGAGTTTGAAGGGAGGCGATCCTAAGCAAAGCCTTGGAGCTGTTTTGTGGCCGGGGCAAACAAGTGACGCGCCTAAAGGTTGGGACGTAAACGCCAAGAGAAAGTTGAGAGTCGGAGTTCCATTAAAGAGTAGAACTACCGACTTTGTCAATGTTGAATGGGATAGGGAAACAAATAGTTCTAATGCAACTGGTTTCTGCATTGATGTGTTTGAAGAAGTCATGAGATCCATGCAGTATCATGTTGAGTTCGAGTATGTTCCCATCGACACTTCCGACTATAATAGCCTTATTGATCAACTATTTTTTAAGGTAAATGCCGAACCCACATTTATCCTTGTTTATTATTAGTTTTCTAAACTCTAAACAAACTAAAATTGTTTTTGCGGTGGACAGAATTATGATGCAGTGGTGGCGGATTTAACCATTTGTGCTAACAGATCAAATTACGTTGATTTCGCGATTCCTTACATAGAATCGGGAGCTTCGACCGTTGTCCTAATCCAGGAGAATGAGAATACCTGGATTTTCATGAAACCTCTGACAAAGGGCCTTTGGCTAACCAGTGGAGCATATTTCATCTTCACTGGATTCGTTGTTTGGGCTCTCGAGCATCGAGTGAATGAAGAATTCCGAGGTCCACCTCTGCAGCAAGTCGGGATGATATTCTGGTTCTCTTTCTCAACACTCGTTTTGCACATAGTAAGTCTTGTTTTCTCAAAATAATTAATCTTAGTTGCTATAAAAGTAGAGATGTCAATGTTGCCCCGGCCTCGCTAATGTGGCCTGTTTTTTTTCCGGCTGAAATTTTTATACTTACAATGTATTTGCAGGCCGGGCTAGGCTACGAGAAAAGTGGTTCTAAAGGCTCGGCCTATCCACGCTATGAATTATTTTTAAAATGACCCAATTAAAATCTTAAAAAAAATAATTAAAAATTAATAAAAATTCATAATATCATTTGGATTACTTGACAATATGCCATCATATATTTGATTATAAAAGAGAAATAATGAAACAAAATCAAATAATGAACTATATATGTGTAGTTCAAGTTAGCATTATGCAAGAACTGCGTATACTAATATTTTACAATAAACTCTCAAAATCATAATAATTTCCGTATAAATAGAATTACTAAATTTGGTTTATGTATGTATAGTATTCATATATCTCACAATAGTAGAATAATGTAACTTCCAAATAATTAAACAAACAATCAATAATATAGCTATTAAATACATATAGTATACTATTTTTTTAAAAAATTGTGGGGCCCATGACCCCGGGTTTCTAATGTGGCTCCGTCAATGATTAAGACCATATATATGAACTGCTTAATTATATTTTGAACATTTTTCCATGACAGAGGAGAAAGTGAAGAACAATCTGTCAAGATTTGTAGTGATCGTATGGTTGTTTGTGGTGCTTGTTCTCACGTCGAGCTACACAGCGAGCTTAACGTCCATGCTAACAGTGCAGCAACTCGGTCCCACCGACATCCGTGATCTGACAAAGAAAGGCGAATATGTTGGCTACAAAGCGAGCCATTTTGTCAGAGAATTCTTGGATAGTACCAACACATCCAAGTTAAGAATGTACAGCTCGTTTGAGGAGTACGATGAAGCCCTTTCTAAAGGAAGCGGAAACGGAGGGGTAGGTGCGGTTGCTGATAACCTGCCCTCCCTTAGGCTCTTTCTCTCCAAATATTGCCACAAGTACACCATGATTGGTTCCACCTATAAAAAGTCGGGTTTTGGATTTGTAAGTCACCCTTTTCTTGTAATTTTCCTTTCGTAAGACATTTGTCCTCGTATTACTCAAGATGGTTAATGGGATTTTCTAAAAGAGTACGTTAAACCTGTATAAAAAAGTTTTTATTTGATGAGGTGAAGATTTTGCAGGCGTTTCAAAAGGGTTCGACAATAGCCCCTGATGTTTCAAGAGCAATCTTGCAAGTGAAAGAGAATGGGAAAATGGACTACATTTCAAAGAAGTGGTTTGGAGAAGAAAATTGCGGCTGTCGCAATGGAACTGCCGTCGTCTCGAAAAGCCTCAATCTAGATCATTTTAAGGGGCTCTTTTTAATTTCTGGGGTATCTTCATTAGCAGCTCTGGCCATATCCTTGTTCATCTTCTTGTACAAGAATCGCCATGTTTTAACCACTCATGCCTCCCTCAAGCGAAAACTCTCCAATCTTGCCGGTGCTTTTGATCGAGAAAGAGATGATAAATCGGAATTATCAAAGGTACAAGAACTAGTTTTGAAGAAATAGTTGTTGCAAAAAGTCCCCACAATCAACATTGTATATGATGAATGATAGATTCAATTTGTAAATCTAATAAATAATTATAAAGACACGCGTCTTCGTGATAATGGTGGAGTGATGATTATGAGTGCGGAACTGAATGTCTTGTTGAGTCGTCGGACGACGTGAGCATCCGGCCAACTGTAAAACAGAGCCGGAGGAGGGCTCCAGGTAGACACTCTGACGCTCAAGTCAGTAATTTATTATATTTAAAGCTTATTGATTGCTTAAGATTTCGTATCTGACCTCTGTATAATGAGTGTATTTTATAGGTGTGTGAATATGACATTGGATGAGGTGATCCGAATCCTCTTAGGAATAAGATATGTGCAAGTTCTCTGAGACCTGCGCTATATTACTCGTGTCAGGTCTATCGATAAAGAGTCAGTTCCTATTTAGAGACACGAATCCTTATAACTGTCACTTACTAATGCATACGATATCGTTTTACTACCCATGATAGCGGTCCCGAGTTTGCAGATTTGGACTTCAGGGTCCAGTTTGACAGGCCCATAATCTATGGTTACCTTGCTGACCTGAGATCTTTACGTCAGATATAGTACACGTGGTCAGTCAGATATAGTACACGTGGTCAGTCCATGTATACTATTTTTACTGTGCTGGTATAGTTAGTATGTATTCCATATCAATGAAGATGGAATGTTGTGTGTGTGTGTTGGCCTAGTGGTAGAGTGGTTAATGCCCGAGGCCAAAGGTCTCGGGTTCGAGTCCACCGTGACGCAGCCTTTAAAATTTCTGTATTAAGTGACCCAAAAAAAAAAGAAGATGGAATGTTTTCTCGATATGTAGAGTCTATAGAAGAGTTCTCATCAATAGAATTAGTGGTAACAAGAGACTAATTGGTTTCAGAATTACCAAATAAAACATGGAAGTTCTCAACTATATTCTAAATTTCTGTTTATCTACAAAAGTATTAATTAAAGGATATATGTTTGATTTTATCTCTAATGTGAAAATTAATAAAGACTACACTCTATCAATTATAAACTTTCAGATATAATTCATTTTTGATAAAATATGTAAGGACTGGCCCAGTTTTACAGTCCATTTCAATCCATAATGGGCCTTTTAAATTACTACTTGAAAGTAATTTTTTAACTTATTATAAAATGACATCAATAAGCTCATTTAGTCATTATCATATTAACAAATAATTTCGGGAAAATAATTTCATCAGGATAATAACTTTCAAAGGCAAATACATTGAATTAGCCTACCCTATCCCCCACTAAAAGAAGAAGAATGAATGAATTAGCTTTATGTGGTACAAGGAAACTCCTGGTTCAATAATTTTATGTTACATCTAATATTTCATTGCATTAATATCACGATGTTTGTCTATAATGATGGATATTGATAAATCTGTGTACGTTAGTATGAAAGATTTAGAGAAAGCAGTAAAGAACACAAGAGTTTTTACGTGGTTCGATCAAGGGACAGATCTACGTCCACGGAGGTGATGATCCTCAAGATGTTCACTATAATTACATTACAATGAGTATCTCAAAGAGCTCTAGTATTCAGTAATTTGCTAACCCCTTTACCTTCAATCTAACTCCTATTTATACATAAACGTAGACCTTATAACGAATCCCTTGATTGGCGGGTTCACGATCCTCATATAACCGACCATGATCTTCACCATAATTGCCCATGATTTCCACCGTTACCCCATCATCTTCGCCTCGACCGCCTTTAATTAGGGTTTAGAGGTCGTGTTTCGGGCGAACCGAGTAGGCGTTAAGTCGGGCCCACTCGTTTGGGCTACTAGTGGGCCTGAGAGGTTGGGCCATATCCTATCATAGCCCCCCCGAAAAGTCGAGGAATAGCCACGCCGAGGTGAAGTGGAGAATGTGCTTTTGCCGAGGCGGGATGTTGCTTGGCTGAAGTTGTTGCTGAAGGTTCTCGATCTATTGCTCTGGAGGACATCGAGGTCCGAACTGAAGGGAGATTCTCTTGTAATGGGCGACGTCCGTTGGCAGGAAACCGAGGTCTGATTTGAATGGCTGCTTCTTGAAGGAAGGCCGAGGTTTGACCTGTATGGCTCTTGTCTCTTAGGAGGACGTCAAGGTCCGACCTGAATGGCTCTTGCCGGTCTGAAGCGGACATGGGCGTGGTCCGAGGTCCGAGCCTCAATGTAATCATTACGATCAGACTGGCAATCTGTCTTACCGTAGAGTACGTCATACGCGCCAGGCGGTAGTTGGGCGCTCGAACAGCGTGCGTGCGTTGACTACACATCCAATCGCAAATAGGCACGTGTGATAAATGAAACGACAGCTTTTAGGCGCCATTCGTCCTATAAATAGGTCCAAATGAGGCAACTGTTCATTTTCTTCCTTGACGCTTTATTCCAGAGAACATACTTGTAGAAATTTCCTAATTCCTCCTTCAAACTTTGTTGAAGAAGTCGGATATCTCGCTCCAGAAAAAGTAAGTATGTATTCTTCATCTTCTCATTCCTCTTCTCGCTCTGATAATTCTGGTTCGGTTTCGGGTTCTGGCCGCCCAGATTCCGATGTGAAGGATTATATATGCCACAACCGCCTAGGTAAATCCATAGGACTTAGTTCTAGGGTTCCGCCGGTGTCATCGGTATGAGACGGCCTCAGGATTGGCGTGGCGAGGTCAACTTTAACGACGGAGGAGCTTTTGGAGATTACAGAGAAATACCACATTCCGGAGGATGCATGGTGGTGCATGCCGAAACCCAATGATAGGGCGATGGCCTCCGGAGGGATTTATTACCATTTTGTAGATAGTTTGATAGTGGGCTTAGGTTTATTTTGCCCTATTTTCCTTAACCTCCAAGAATATTTTGGATCCCCATATGCCAACTGACCTCGAATTCTATTAGGTAGGTAGTTGGGCTAGGGCTGGCCTGTTATGGCATAGGCGAGGAGTTTTCTTTTGAAGTCTTGATGCGTTTTTAGCATCAAGTCTATAGGAGGGTGTATTATCCATCACCTCGCTTTGAAGTTTAAGATAGCGTCCCCCGAAGGTATCCCATTGGTAAAATAGATATTTCTTTCTGCGGGCTGAGGGGCATCCGAGGTATGAGTGGGGCCTCGGTATGATGAAGGATGTGAAAATCAATCCCCTGGGCCCCATGGAGAAGATGTTGAATGATCTTGGTGAGATATTATCAATTAATTATACCGAGGATGACCTGAACAACGCTGGGCTGAGTGTTTATAGGTCAGAAGTGCCGGTATCAGGGTCTGATTTGGGTGAGGGCAACCTTCTTCTTTTTATTCTTCCCTCGTCTTATTTCGTTGTGCTAACGAAATTTTTATTCTGTGATGCAGTGAAGATTGACCCTAGCAGAGAAGTCAAGATAACGGGCTCGACGCGCCCTGCACCATCTGAGCGAAAGGAGCCGGCGAGGAAGAAGGCGAAGCGGGGCGAGTCCACCCAACAGCCCGTGGTGGTGGTGGACGCCCTGAGAGACTTACTGACGGGACCTCAGGCGACCTCGAGCCCGACGCTGGAGATAGAGGTTCATGGCCACTCCTTGCCCGAGGTGCCGGCTTCCAGCACTCCTTTATCCTTCCCGAAGGTATAAATCGCTACTCTTCTCCTTTGTAATTTTGTCGTTACGCGTTGCTAACTGTTTTATATTCAGGATGCGGCCTCGGTGGCAGGTGAGATGCACCGCATGGCCGGATTTGTTCTTTGAGCGCCGCAACACGAGGCGATGGAGAAAGCGGCCGCTTGAAGCTCGAGGGCATTGTTGAATCCGCTACCGACGCTGCAAGGGCGGACGCTGAAGTTGCAAAGGCGGCCGCTGAGAGCGCCCTGAAAAAGAAGGACCGGGCCTTGCGGGTGGCCGTCTTGAAGTGGAAAGCGCCAGAGGAGGCTGCCGAGGCGGAGAAGAAGCGGCAGCAGCACAAGTGCCTTCTTGGCGTGGCAAGGACCTATCTTGAGGGCCTCGCCAAGCAGGCTTATTGAGTCGGAGAGCTTTTCCTCCTTCATCTCCGACCTGGCAGCTGTAATGAGGCCGCAGGTGATATCTGCCCACCTGGAGGCTGGCGGAGAGACTGATTTTAACAAGGCCCAGCACGGTTGGGTTGAGGTCGCACCTCGGGAGGTATGCATGAATTATGCCCGCATAATCGCCGGGGCGACCTCCTTCCCCGTGGTGGATACCTTGGCATCCTCTGCCTCGCTCACGATGGCGGAGGTCAGAACTCTGCAAGGAAGATGAAGGCGTAGAGCTTCAAGCATTCCTTGCCGAGGGAGAGCCAAACCGAGGAGGCGGGCCGAGCTCGGACGTTCCTTCCGGAGATCGGCGGCTGTTGGAGGAGCAACAGCGGTGGCGCAGCGGGAGGTCGGTGAGTCCAAGAATGAGCACGAGGTCGGTGGACCTAATGTAATAGGTCGATTTGTCGGGTCGATAGGACCACGTGTTGTATGAACTTTATTTTGAATAATAGACACAACTTAAAATGCGTTTTGTCTTGTTTATTTCTAGCATTCCACATCTCAATACTTGGACTCGATCATGAGCTACTAACAAAGTGAAAGAAGTCCGAGGTGCTCGCCAAGAAGGATGAAGAGGTGACGTCTTTGGAGGTCGGTCGCGCGGTGACTCGTGTTCAGTCAAGATGGATGTCATTTCGGCATCATCACCGCCCGAAAAAGAAGTTGCATGAGGCCGATCGCGAAGTGGTCCACCTCCGGCCGAGAATGAGGCGTTAAAGCTAAGGATTACACAACTCAAGTCCAGGGGCTGATTCATCTATCGATGTGATCCAAGGACGGGCGATGCAATGCGAGGAGCGGCTCGGCCGACAAGCAGAGGAGCTGCTCGGATCTCGGAAGAGCATGCATAACGAGAAGGTAATCCGCCAGATCGGTGGAACTACCATATCTCAAGCCGACGATCGAGTTCGAGCTTCTTTGGCGGAGGCATGGTGCCGAGGGATGAGGAGGGCCAAATAGCGAAGTTTAAAGCGCCTCGACTCCATCACGGAAGTACATGCAGATACGAGTGGATTCATAAGCGACGCATGCCCTGACCCAGCGAGTCTACGGCGCCGCTGGTCCAATAATTGAAGAGCTGAAGAGGCGGCTATGCCGATCATGCCAAGTGCTCCGCCTAATGGGTCCAATTGAAGGGAGCATTTAGAGGATAGCACTCGGCAGGTCGGAGGCGAGGGCGTGCAAGGGCAGCAAGTCGACGTGGAAGGGCGGCAGTTCGGGGGCGCGGGCGTGGTCTGGCCCGACGTCGAAGCTCACGAGGTCGAGATGTGACCTCGGGTATAGGAATGCCCCCGGCCTGAGCCCGCCTGTGTCGGCTCGAGGCGCACCCGGAGCAGGTCGAGGTGGTACCGTCCTCATTGATTGGGTGGAGGGCACCGAGTTCATTCCGGTATTCATCGCCGACCCGGGATTTTGTTCGAACTACCTTAGCCGGTGAGTCCCATGAGGCGAGCCCTAAGCCCGAGTGAGTTTGTATATAGCGTAGAACTTTGTATGTAGATATAAATGTATTTAGACTCGTTTCAAGTGTCGTTTTTCTCTTGAGAGGTACAAACATAGCTTAGGACTTCGTTTTGGTCGCAAATGTATTTATCTTGTATCTGAAGTGTATATTTAATGAGATCCGATCTGGATGTCTTTACATGTAGATTTTTCAACTTAATGAGTAATCAGATGCGTGCATGTAGACTTTCAAATTAATGAGTAGTGCAGATGCGTTGCCAGACCGAGACGCTCAATTCAATGAGTAATCTCACGAGTGTGGCGCTTAGTGAGTACCCTACTTAGTGGGTTATTCATCTTCGTGAGGCGCCCCCCGTGAAGGTTTAAATGCGGTATATCCAAATAGATGTTCGCATATGAATAAAATGAGGCAAAATAAAATACTCATTAGAAAAATAAATATTTTATTCAACAAGTATATAACATCGCACTTGGCAAAGCAAGTAAGGAGACTAACACGAGGTCGATCCGAAATCGAAGCTATGTAAAGTACCTCCTTAAATGAGAGATATGCCGTGTTAGGGATAAAGCGCACGGATAAGTGAGATAGCTTGTAGGCCCCTTGCCGAGGTCCTCGTGAACGCGGTATGGGCCTTCCCATGTCGGATCCAACTTGTTAAGACGTTCGGCTCTCTGGCTTCATTATTTCGAGGACGAGGTCGCCTACTTGCGGTCTGGAGGCTTTGACCCTTTGTTGTAATACCGCGCGACACGGCCCTTGTACTTAGCTTCGCTTATGAAGGCGAGTTTGCGTTTCTCTTCGAGAGCATCAAGGTTGGCCCGCAGGTCGTCCTCGTTCCCATCCGGGTCAAAGTGAAGAGTGCGTGGGCTTGTGCGCCGATCTCACCGGTATGACGGCCTCGGTTCCATAGACCAAGTGAAAGCGTTTCTCCGCGAAGTCCGAGGTGTCGCTCAGAGGACCGGAGGACTTGGGGAGGTTTTCACCCAATCGCCTTTAGCTCGGTCTAGCCTCTTCTTTAATCCTTGTATTATTGTGCGGTTCGTCACCTCGGTCGACCATTCGCCTTGCGGGTGTGCGGATCGAGGTGAAGCGTCGATCGATCCGGAGCTCTTCGCACCACTCCTGAAATTTTGTCGACAATTGGGTGCCGTTGTCCGAGACCGAATGTGCGGTATGCGAGCGGCGGACTATATTCTTCCACAAGGGCGAATCCTTTTGCTCGTGAGGTTCGAAAGTGGCTCGGCTTGACCCATTTTGTGAAGTAGTCTATGGCTACGACTAAACATCGGTCGACACGGTGCTCGATCGAACGGACCAACGATGTCGATCCCCACCGTATGAAAGGCCATGGACTCTGCAGTCGCTCGATCGGTGCGGGGTAGCTTTTGACCGTAGAGTGGGCGGCACCGGACACTTTTTGACGAGCTCGGCCGAATCTTGAATAAGGGTGGGCAATAATATCCCGACCTCAACGTCTTCTTTGAAAGAGCCGTGACCCGATGTGGCTTCCGCAAGATCCTCTCGTGAATCTCATTAAGCACGTGGTCGACCTTTCCGCCCAAGGCACCTCGGGAGGGTTGAAGGTAAGACTTAGGTAGAGAGCCCTCATATATGAGATACTTCGGGATTTCACCATCATCTTTTGGCCTCAAGTCGATCCCGAGGTAGTGTGCCAACTTCTGTATGCTTTCGGGCGTCATCCGGTTTGGCTCACCTGCGATAACGCCGACGTGGGCGCCTCGATGCTACGGAATGAACTTCCTCCATGGCGGATTTGCCGACGACGGCCAACTTACTAAGGATGTCATTCGGCTGTTTTCCCTCGTGGGATTTGATGAATCTTGAAGAACACGAATGAGGTCAACATCGCTTTTGCTTTCTCAAAGTATTGCTTCATTCGATCCTCCTGGCCTCATATGTGCCTAAGACACAGTTTACCACGACACAGGAATCTCCAAATATCTGGACTTTGTCCACTTTCAATTCCTTTGCAAGGCGGAGTCCTGAGATCAGTGCTTCGTACTCCACTTCGTTGTTGGTGGTCGGGAAGGTAAACCGGAGGGCGTACGTCACTTCTTGCTTATCTGGGCCGAGGAGGAGAATGCCCGCTCATTGCCTGCCTTGCATGAAGCTCCGCCCACGACATCCGCCGGCAACCAACAGGCGATGCAACGACAGTTCCTCCATTGTGAGGCGGGAGTGACCTCATTGGTAGAGACGACCTCGGTGAATTTGACCTCCACCAGGAAATCAGCGAGAGCTTGCCCTTTTATGGCCGGCCTGGGGGAGTACGAGATGTCGTGCTCGCCGAGCTCCAGTGCCCACTTAGCTATACGTCCAGATGACTCCGGTTTTGATAAGACTTGTCTTAAAGGTAAGTCCGTTAGTACCTGGACGGAATGAGCTTGAAAGTAGGGCCGAAGGCGTCGCTTGCGTTCACGGGGCTGAGCTACCTTCTCGAGGTTGGTGTACCTCGTCTCGGTCCTTTGAGAGCCCGGTGATGAAGTAGATGGGAGTTGCCGTCCCATCTCATCTCGCACCAAGACAAGATCGATTGCCTCGTCCGAGGCGGCGGATCAATGATAGGGTTTCACCTTGCTTTGGGGCGGATAGAGTTGGCAGGTCGGCGAGATATTCCTTCAGCTGTGCGAAGGCGACCTGGTGTTCTTCCTGCCAGGTGAAATCTGGAGCTCTCCTCAGGATCTTGAAGAAGGGAAGCTGCTTTTCGGCAGCTCGAGATAGGAATCTGCTGAGGGCGGCTAGGCATCCGGTGAGTTTGTGTATTTCACGGATGGTTCTTGGGACCTGCATGTCGAGCACTGTCTTCACCTTGGTAGGATTGGCTTTCAGGCCTTCTTGAGAAACCCAGCATCCCAGGAATTTACCCGTCTTCACCACGAATGTGCACTTCTGGGGATTAAGCTTGAGGTTGGCCGACCTGAGGAGCTGAAGGATAGTTTCGAGGTCGACGGCGCAGTTCTCGACTTTTTGCTTTGACTACTATATCGTCAACGTAGACCTCAACGATTTCCCCTATGTGATCTTTGAAGATCGCGTCCACCATCCTTTGGTAGGTAGCTCCAGCGTTTTTCAGACCGAAAGGCATCTTCCGGTAGGCAAAGACACCGAAGTCAGTGATGAACGCTGTTTTTGGGGCATCCTCCGGGCTCATCAGGACTTGATGGTATCCCTCGTATAAATCCAGGAAACTGAAGATCTCATGTCCCACCAATGCCTCCACCTTCTTGTCAATGTCGGGGAGGGGGTAACAGTCCTTTGGGCAGTGTTTATTGAGGTCGGTATAGTCGACACACATGCGACATCCCCCTCCTGGCTTTCGAACTACAACTGGATTAGCCATCCAAGTTGGGTATTTAACCTCGTACATGATTTTAGCCTCCTGGAGTTGGGTTACCTCGTCTCTTATGACCTGGCTGCGCTCGCGACAAAACTTTCTTCTTACGCCGAACTGGTTTAGTGGGCGGATCGATGTTGAGGCGATGAGTTATGAGCTCGGGCGAGACCCGGTCATGTCAATGGAGACCATGCAAATACATCTCTATGTTCCTTAGAAGTGCATGACCATTTGGCGAATATTGGTGAACCTTGGGTGCCAACCTTGATAACTTTGGAAGAATTAGGTCGTCATATAGTGAAGATTCTCAGTCAGGTCATCCCGAGGTGGCAACTTCTGAGGGTTCTGTAATTGCTAGGCCTGAGGTAAGGCCGCATCTTGGGTTGAGACTCGTAGGCATTCTTTAGCTGCCGTTTGGTCACCCTGAATGCTTAACACTCCCACCGGGGTGGGTATCTTAATGGTGAGGTGGTACACGGAGCAGACGGCCCTGGTTGCGTACAGCCAATCTCTTCCTAGGATAATGTTGTATGGAGAGGGAGCTCGGACCAAGAAAAATTGAATGGCCTTGGTAACAGGCACGGGAGCACGACCTACAGTAGCAGGAAGGGTAATGGCGCCTCGGGTTGAGCAGTCTCTGAGTAAAGCTCCATGGCGGGAAGGTGCGGGATGTACTAATCCTCCAACATCAAGTTTATCTGGCGGCACGGAATATGATGCTAACGGAGGCTCGATGTCAATGTAGACCCGATGTGCGTTCTTGTTGCCTACCACGGCTTGTATAGTAATGGCGTCTGGTGAGGCATAATCTTGGAGTCTTGGGTCGTCTTTGGAGAACACGATGTTCTCTCCATCCCGAGTCGCTTGTTTTCGGCTCCTCGGGGTCGGCCTCCGAGCCTCATTTACAGTGGCGACCTCGTCGTATCAACGGCGATCCGGTTATAGCATAGACCTGCTTATTGCATTGGGACCTTCGTCCTCGTCATCTTCGTCGGGCTGCCGTTGAGGTCGGTCCATGATTGTTACCACCTCCATTTTTCGCTCTGCGCTTTTTATTACCGGCCCGGTCGGCGATGTACTTCTTCAGCGCTCCTTCTTTGATGAGCTCGTCAATCTGTGAGCTCAAGATCTTGCAATCTTCTGTATCGTGACCGTACCCCTGGTGGTAGTCACAATACTTTCCTGTTGACTTCTTTTTGGATCCTCCTTTCATAGGAGGAGGTTTTGGAAAGAGCTCAGTGTGGAGCTCAAATATTTCCGCCCTGGATTTGAGCAGAGGGCGCTCGCTATTGTCAGGGTTTGACCGAGGTCCCAGCCTTGATTCTACTAGCCCCTTTTTTATTCTTTCGAACGCACTTCGGCGTTCAGCGCCTCGGCCTCGATCATCTGGCTTCCTTCTTTCAATTCGCTGCTCATCCCAGATCTCTCTCTTCTTCAGGTCCGACTCGTCCCCTTTGACAAAGTTGTCAACCAAGGTCCAAAGGCGACTAGTCGTCTTCGGCCATTCACGGGTGATCTCTTTATTGAGCACCGGTCGGATCCGTTCTTGAATGCGTTGATGATGTAGAGATCGTTACTCTCATCTATTTTAAGGGATTCCATGATGAATCTTGAGACGAAATTCGACATCGTCTCATCCCGTCCTTGGCGGATTGTAAGCAGATCGGATGAAGGTTGTTGAGGCGGCATCTTTTGGTAAAAACGCCATTTGAACTGATCCATGAGGTCTTTGAAGCAATGGATGCTGTTACGGCGAGCGAGTGAACCAACGTCGGCGTTGGAGATCGGCACCTCGGGAAGACCTTACATGTGGAAATCTTTCATCCCTTGGTTTGCCATGTTAGTGGTATAGGCAAATAAGAAGTCAGAAGGATCTCCAAGGCCATCGTATGCAGCGATATTTGGAGCACGGTATCGCTATGGCGGGGGTGTATCGGACTCTCTCGAAAGGAGAGATAATCCGTCCGTGCCGATCGAATCCGGGAGCTCGTTGCCATCTCTCTCGGAGGGTGGGAGATCGATAGCGGCGTCTGTCGTCTCTCGAGGGGAGTTCGACCGCCTTTCTCTCTTCTTTCCGCCCAATCATATGAGTATTACGCCGAGGTGGTAACGGCTCCGCGGATGGTATGGGGCGAATGAACTCGGATATTAGGGCGGTCATTGTGCCGCGGTGAACGTTGATTGTTTCGAAGAGGTGAACGACCTCGGTTGCCTGTAATCATCAATTCGGGCACTCTTGAGGGGCCCGCTCCGTTTGTCCTCTGGTTGAGGAAACTCTGGAATTGATTGAGGTTGGCATCGAGGAATTCGGACACTGCTCGACCGAGGACCTCGTGGGAGCGGTGAACCTCCCGCTCACCGTGCGAGGTCGGCATCTTCCTCTCGTTGGGCGACCATCCTGAGGGTGTATGGAAGCATTCTCCATGTAGCCCTCAGGTGTATGACCGCTGGTGGCATCCGCGATCCCCTTTCCTCGGCGTTGTGTGACCACCTGATCGTCCTCTGCACGGTTGTTACCAACATCGCCGGCAAGATGCTTGCGTTTGCGTGTCCTTGCCATTAAATTGTAGAAAACATAACTTTTTGTTCGAAAAAGGAAAAGAGTGTTCCCACAGACGGCGCCAATGATAAATCTGTGTACGTTAGTATGAAAGATTTAGAGAAAGCAGTAAAGAACACAAGAGTTTTTACGTGGTTCGATCAAGGGACAGATCTACGTCCACGGAGGTGATGATCCTCAAGATGTTCACTATAATTATATTACAATGAGTATCTCAAAGAGCTCTAGTATTCAGTAATTTGCTAACCCCTTTACCTTCAATCTAACTCCTATTTATACATAAACGTAGACCTTATAACGAATCCCTTGATTGGCGGGTTCACGATCCTCATATAACCGACCATGATCTTCACCATAATTGCCCATGATTTCCACCGTTACCCCATCATCTTTGCCTCGACCGCCTTTAATTAGGGTTTAGAGGTCGTGTTTGGTGTAACCGAGTAGGGTAGGCGTTAAGTCGAGCCCACTCGTTTGGGCCTACTAGTGGGCCTGAGAGGTTGGGCCATATCCTATCAGATATAGTATTGTATTTAATAATACAAGATGTAACCTTTCTTTTTGATAATAACAAAATATGATAATACAAGATGTTTTTAAATAATTTTAATACTATTAAACCTCAGTTATACTAAGTTCAATTACTTTCTATCTTTTATTAATGTCTAGGGAATGTGAATTCTGAAATGCAAGTTGAAATTACATCAATTATTGATCAAGATTTCATGTTCAAGCTGCAAGTCTAAGCTAGTCACTATTATGATCAACCATACAATGTTATTGCAATCATCGTGACATTGATGTAATCTCCATATATAGTGGCATGAAGAAAAGTTCGACCAATATTCTTATTAGATCGTCACTTATTATGTGATTTGTTAATCATTGAATATTAAAATTTAAATTCTCATTTTAAATGATTGTATGAAGGAAAATGAACCAAGTTTGATCTCCGTTCTTACAAACTCTAAGCTTTTTGACAAAGATATTAGCTCTTCAGAACATCGAATCGAATGTTCAACTGATATAATCCCCCAACACAAGCACAATATGATCATGCGTCCTTGAAGAGAAATTTGGAGGATCAGGTTTTTGCTTCAAGCAATTTGAAGAAGCTCACAACCACTACAAAAAAACAGCAGAATAGCGACGGAAAATTCCGTCGCTAAATCTTAAAAATCCGTTGCTATTAGCTTCTAACAACGGAATTGCTACGAAAATGTTCCGAATCTAAAATCGTGGTCGCTAAATTAGATTAGCGACGGATTACGATCCGTCGCTAAAATAACGACGGAACAGAGACGGAACTTTCCGTCGCAAAAAATGGGTCGCTTTCCGTCGTTGATTAGCGACGGAATTGAGACGGAATTTTCCGTCGCTAATCAGCGACGGATAAAATTCCGTCGCTAATTTCAGTGTATTCGGTTGTGAACGTTCCGTTGTTAATCCGTTGCTTGTTTTTTGTATTTTTTTTTTAAAAAAAATGGGTCTTCTAAACCAAAATAATTATAAAACATGTCCAAACTGCAAATTCATCTTAAAAATACTAAATCAAAAATTCAACAAAATATGCACCAATTTCGAAACACAAAATAATCTACAAACGTAATCCATTACATAACATAATCCACAAATGACATATGCCTCTGATCCGGATGAGGGCACTCAACATCCAAAGAAATAGGACAAAGTTGATCGGGGAGCTATCTCAAGTCTGCAGTGAGCAACATCTAAGGGGCCTTTGGAGACATAGACTATCCTAGCATCGGTCAAATCAAGGATCCATAAATTCTAAGCGAACGCGTACATTTCGTGATTTATATTGGCCAGTGCATCGAGAAAGTCCATTTTCATCTTTCAAAGAAATATCTGCGCTTTTAGATTTGTAGCAGCAGATTCGACGAGTTTTCACCATTAAATGTCTCGAGCCTCATATGAACATTTGGAATAATAGAAACCTCCGATCTCCTCTCTTTACATCCTTTGGTGGGCTGTTTTCCAAACCTCCATGGCTCAAGAAGATGAGCGTTTGTAGGAACCAGACTGCTTATTGAGCAAAACACCGGATGCCCATGATCCATCATCGGTGGTGATAAGACAAATCAAGACATAGCCTTTTCAACTGGAGACAAAAGTCGAGAACCAAAACGAATCTGCTCCCGAGAATGATTTGGAAGTCCGTATGAGTAGCCCTTTGGTAATATGGTTTCAACAAAGACTCGGTGTTGGTTACTATAATTGACTCCATTCCGGTACTACGACGCTTCTCCAAGAAGAACTCACTGCAAGCAGAGGCAATCGCTTCCCATGGAATCACCATCTGTCAACCAAAAACATACATAGAAGTAGTTACAGAGTTGCAGTATTCCAAAGATAGGGATGGGTTCATCCTAATAATACTGATAGGGGGAAGTCATTACATGGGTCCTCGACTTGAATGAACATAGGACACTAGTATAAGTTATGGTGTCTTTTTGACTCATTAAATCTCAACCTGTATAAGGCACATCCTAAGATTAGTATCTTGGTATCTTCCACTAAGACTAACCAATACAAATTACTGCATAAACCAGGGAAGAGAGATAATCCTGCATACTTGAACTTCATTGCCGCTAATCTTTTGCCTAAGTGGTCCGGCGGAAGACCAATAAATTGTGCTTGTTCACCAAAAGCGGACTACTTTCCATTCCCGACATATTCGGGGTTAGTGCTATCGTAATCAACAAAAATACAAGAATCAAGAAAACTTTGTCGAGCTTGTTGCTCACACTGGAAGACATCTAATATCGACCATCAATAAAGATCTTGTTGAAGAAGCGGGAGGGTAGTTGTTGCCAATCGACCCCACCGAGCTCTGCACCGAAGAAGAGCAGAGATTACATTAAGACAAGTATTATAACAGCCCAACACTCGATTGCTTCTTTAGATTCAAAGTGTACTCCTAGATCAATTATTAAGCAACCCAAAGTGAAGGTAGTCTAATATTGTATTCTACAACCAACAAACAATACTACTTCTCCGCCATAAAGGCGACAATTATCTGAGAAAACATCATTCTTAAAGTTGCCACTCAGACGTGATATGAATTTATAGAATGGCATGGAAAGACACACCCATACGGAAACAAAGCACAATCATGGAGCAAGTATAAAGAAGAAGCAACAATTACTTGTTAAAGAAGTGTAAAGGTGATAGGATGCCAAAAGGAGATCCCATGGCAAGTAGAAGATCACCTCTCTTTGGAATAGATCTTTGCAACTTCAAGGGATTCTGAAAACACATGTCAATGCTGTTACTATCAGACCTAGAAATTTTAAAACATCATGGAATCCAACGAATGAGGCAAAAAAAAAAATAGCTATCATACTGTAATTGTTAGCAATTGATTTATTCTGAAGGTAATACAGACATAATTAAGCAACTACAATAGACTAGTGGCTACTGGCTACCCTTGTTTAGAAAAGTCTTCATCATTTGGCATATTGATGTACAATGACAAGACTAATTTTAAGAGTATTGTTACACTATAGTTTATGAAAGCAAAGCTAAGATTTCTCTATCGCTTCCAGAAAAAGTAGGCATATGTGAGTTTTTGAAGCAATTACACTCTGGTACTTTTGCAATTTATTCATATATATTATGTCCTTTTGTCTATCGTAATATTGCTTACATCATATCACGAGTAAGTTGTACATCCTAATTTTAAAATTACACCATATCGTAGAACATTTCAAACTAACTAATTAAACCAAGCGCATGCTGAATGATAAACATATGCCTTTGACTTTATCGACACAAGGGCATTAAAGTAGGCTGGACAAAATTTTCCAAGTAATGGGGTTGCACGAATACCTTCACCGAACCACAAAAAGTTAATTTCAAAATCAACTACAGGAAAGAATTTGATAAAGGTTCTAAACCACGAAAAAGATATAATGTAGTTATAAAGCAGGCCCATTCTAAAAGCTTCAGAAATTATTTGCAAGAGCAAGACTAAGTTAAAACATTTTCCACATAACAAAAGCGCACGCAACCTATTTGAAGGAAAGTTAATAGTTCTTTCTACAAGAAGGAAGCTTCAAAATATGGTGCTTCATGATGTTTGAGTGAACTACTGCAAGACTAGCTTTTATGATTCCTAAACATATTTTATCTAAGGCAAGACCACGACTAACATGGGTAACTTAGCACAAGTTTATCTTGAGTACAATAGAAACAATCGAAAGTACATTTTTATTCCACGAAACATTTATTAGATCTAGTCTTCCAAAGTGAGCTATGCATGATCTCAATTCTTGCACGATCTAGTATATTTTGGTATATTGTTGATTGAAAATGTACCAATTATTTGACTACTGACTACGAGAAAGTACTCCATAACCTTTGAGAGCCTCTTCCAAGATGTTTCCATCAAGGAAGATATTGTGCTCCATAGCTTTCTTGCTCTCTTGTCTAACTTGTGTCGGTTCAGTGCCATTAAGCTACGGTTATCCAACTACAAACCTCGCTACTCGTTGGATCAATGGTGCCAATAGCAACATCCTCCAAAATCATACATTGATTTCAGACGATTCAAGTACTAGGCCCATCTTTCCGGAGTCATCATGGCAAAGAAGAGGATATTTATCGGGTGGGATATGCTGCGGACTCTATTGCAAGGAACTTGTGATACTAGAAATTTACCTCGGTTTAGGGATTTGAACTCCGGTGAGGCACCGAACGCCGAGGGCAATGACGGCGGGGTGAGGTACGACGACGGGAAGGGACGGCGGCGTCGGGGACGGCAAGGTACGGCGACAGCAAGGACGGCAAGGTGCGGGGCGGCCGAGTGATAGATGCATGCGGCGAGGCGGCGGCGAGGCAGCGAGGGGCGGCGGTATGGCAAGGGACGGCAAGCCACTTAGGATGCGAGAGAGAGAGAGATAGGAACTAGGGCATCTGGAATGGAGACTAATAAAAAATGCGTGTCCTATTACTTTTATTAAAATCAGCTAATAAACTCTACGACGGATCTGATACGGATTTAGTCCGTCGTAATTTTTTTTTCAAAAAAAAAATTAAAAAAAAATGTTAGCTACGGATACTGTCCGTCGTTGATCTAACGACAACAATTTCCGTTGTTAATCCGTCGTTATTTTTGGTACGAAATCTTTTTCACGGCATTCCGTCGTTGTTCCATTGTAGGCATCGTAGTTAAACACAATTATTATATTCCGTTGTTGTTCCGTCGTAATTCCGTCGTAAATCTACAACGGACTACTTTCCGTTGTAATTTCCGTCTCTATTCTACTGTTTTCTTGTAGTGAACCGCCATGGAGGTGGAAAAGGAATGAAACAATATGTTGATTCCGACAATGTCACTAACTCCATCAAATCCACGCCTCCCTTTCAAGTTCCAACGGCGACAATTCCCTCTTATTATTTCGTAAACAATGACGATCAATAACAGTCACTAACACACATTCGATTTTTTCTTAAGAAAGCAGTTTTCTATCATGGTCAACTTTACGTTGTTGTTTCAAGAGTATAAAATCATACTGGTCTCAAAATATTGATATGTGACAAAAATGATAACAGTAGTGCATGTACTATGAACGTTGTGTATAAAGAAGTGTTTCAAAATTTATAGTTTTAGAAATTTGTATTAAAGTTTTAATTTTGTTTGGATTAATAAATTGATTTGTTATTGTTGCTTAGATCGTATTATTTATTATCCATATATCACAAGTTATGGTAAATTGAGCTATAACTTAATTATATATACAATTGCCATATTTTACTAACAAAATAGGATACAATAATAATCTTCATATAATCAAATTTTATTTTAAAAATATTTTCATACATCTAAATGAGTTCTAAATAAATTTTCATGTATTAGTATAAATTCATATACTATAAAATTATTATTAATATTGTATATTAAAAAAATTCAATGAGAAATATAGCTTAACTAAATTCAATGACAAATATAGCTTAACTCGTGCATCGCACGCTGAATAACTAGTACAGGGCAAATAGCATTAACTCTCATGAAATCAGACATTGACTTTCTAGAATAATTAGACAGATAAACAAACATATTTGTCAATCTGTTTGACAAACCCACAAATGGAAACAATTCTACATAGAAACCTATCATTGACTTAATACTTGAAATTTACTGCTCCAAAATCTTTGCAAATACTATTATTCTAACTAGAAGTTGTCATAACATCTCCCATATCGGAGATAGCATAAAATTAAAATCTATTACTTTTATGTAATTGTGTGTGTTTATAAACTTTTGATACATATATAATGTCGTTATTTGATTTAATTTCTAGGAACAATTTATTATTTTAGGGATAGATATAGTTTACCTCCCAACTTGCGTCTATTTTTTCTAAAACTTTACTTTGGGGATATTTGAAAAATATTTCGAAATAAAAAAGATCTTGCCATGGAATGATGAGTCATCTCGTCGAATGCTCAAGTGGACTTATACACAGATTGTTCCACCTAAGGATCACAATAAGTATAGTTTATTCCCCATATTTTGATATTTTTTGAAAAATCCTCAACTTACGTTTATTTTTTTTATAAAATTCAAACTCCGGAAAAAGTTGGAAGTTATGGCCCAAAGATCTTAGGTGGAAAAAACAAATCCAGGTAAGATTTGTGCAATAATTCGGCAAAGTAATTCATTTTTCCTTCATCAGATTCTCAATCTCGAGTCGTAATTACAACTTTTTTCAAAGTTCATGATTTAAAAAAATAAAAGATAAGTTGAGACATTTTTCTAAAAAACACCAAAGTTCGAGACTATACTGGCATTGATGTTTTAGTGGGAAAAAAAATCCACGTAAAGTCCTCATGGACATCTAAAAATATGACTCATCATTCTGTCATCAGAATTTTAATTTCAGAACATTTTTCACACTATCATGAAAATTAGAAGCTTTTTAAAAATAAATGTAAGTTGAGGATAAAATTTTAAAATATCACAAAATTTGAAGATATAAACTATACTTGCCCCTTAATTTTATACATATATCCATAAGTTTGATGAATTTTTAATATAAGATAAAAACCATTATATTTTATTATTCTCGAAAAAATTGTAATAGAAGTTACCCTTTTTTAGCTAGAACTTCATCTGTCCCACTATTCTTGGTTCCTTTCTTTTTAGCACGAGATTTTAGAAGGGACTGTTTAGTAATTATATTTGTGTGGCCTACTTGTTCTAGTATTTTAATCACTTTGTTACTTTATTAAGCAAGCTCACTTATATATTTGAGAAACAAAAGTTGTACAACAAATAAAATTGAAATAATGTCATGCGAAATGTTTGAAGCAAACTAAAATGTTTCAAACTAAATTGAATTTCCCTCTAAAACATTATATAAATACAGCCCCTCCCATTCACAATATGTCACACTACAAAAAGGTAGTTCTACACTTCATCTTCGAAAAAAAATCTACATCTTCACCATGACAAGGCAAAACAATCTCAGTCATCAAGCTCGAAATGTGATTGTCCAGTTCCTACTCCAAAACAGAGGAAGTGGTGCTCAAGTAGAATGATGATTTCTCAACTTTAGGCTGAAGCAAATAAGCAACAACAAAGAGGTGAAATTATACTTTCACAATTTAAAAAAAGCAACATAGAAGGAAGAGAGTTACAATTGAAATGGAATTAGTGCAAAACATTGAGTTGTACAAAAGAGTCATTATTTGTAAGCTGACAGCAAATATAAACTGCCCCAAGTCCAGTTGAGAGGTGGGTAAGTGAAGGTCTTCTTAGAGCTCATATTAGTATAATAAAATCAGACCTTATAGCACCTAACAAGCTGTTAAGGCTTCAGTTTTCACTGGATGCACTATTGTATGATCAAATATTAAAGGTTTTTAAAGTTTAAAAGCACGGAAAACACTATACATATAGATGAGAAATAGTTCTATATAACTAAGACTTCACATAGGTTTTATTTAACCCCGGGAGAAGAAGAATCTCATAGAGCATGCAAAAAAAAAATCATCACAAAATCATGTTAATGTATGTTGTTTGTAGACCAACATTTGTAAAAGCAGTGTTGTTTTTGATGGGAAGATTGATATATTTCTATTCACCAAACCGTGACAAAGAAAGAGGTCAAGTAAAAGCAGACTCTGAGACACATTGGTTACAAAATCAATAAAATTAGTGACAAAAGAGGTGATCAAGGGTGTTTGATCAATGAGGAAAGGAAACATAATGAATTATGTATGAAATGTAAGAATAATTTATGTTGGATTCAACTAGTGTCTTACTAAGACTAGTTAAATCTAACTTATTCTAATTTAATGTATGCATTTAAACTATTGTTTAAATTAAGAAAGTGTGAATGTATCTATTCTTTATGCTTTCGGAAAAATCAATAGTGAATGCAAAGTGGATGCGATTAATATGTTCTTATCGGTTTGACTATTTTGATGCAGATAATTCTAGCAATAAAAGATAAGTGGCCATCAAATGCAATTAAAGTCATATATATACAACAAGATAATGCAAAGTCTTATATAAAAGATAATGATCCAGTTTTAAGACTTGCAGCAAACAGTGATGGATTTGACGTTAGGTTAGTACACCAGCCACCAAATTCTCCAGATTTAAATGTGAATGATTTGAGATGGTTTAAGGCAATACAAAACATACAAATTGATTATGCGTGCTACAATATTGACCAATTGGTGAATGCAATGAAATTATCATTTTAACAACTATCACCTATAACATTGAATAATGTTTTTCTAAGTTTACAAGGCTGTATGCTTGAGATAATGAAGCACTGTTGGATTTGTATACTGAAAGCAGTTTGGTTGAGCTTGTATACAATGTTTCCTGTTACCACTATTACAATCTCCTATCCGATTTGAATGCTTGATTGCATATATCGTGTCCCTTATCTCATATATAAGTTAGATCATACGGTGTGTAGAAGATCACGTAAGTCCGTATGATTGGTCAAGCTTAATGAGATATAAAAGTTTCACGGTGAGACGACTTAAGGACGAGTTGTCGGTTTAGCCGCAGATAGATAGATAAGTGACTTGACTTAGTTGCTTGTCTATCTTTGACGCGTCGACGGCGTATTGAAGGATCACGATGAGATGTGTTCTTCTTTCGACCGTCGTGAAGAACCAAGATCTCGGTGACTTACGATGATCTAAACCTCGATAAGGTATTAGGTGAGTATGAGTTCTTGACCATCACTTTGACTTGTTATGAGTGAGGGTTATATGTTCTAACCCAAGATTACACGTTTATTGTTGATATTTAAAGATGAGTTTAGATCATTTAATGTGCGTTTATGTATCGATTCTTAATGTTTCATCTATTTCTAGAAGATAACGCTCTTGGGTGTTCCTTCGACGCTTTGTAGGTTTATATATTGATAATCGAGCAAGGAACGAAGACGAGCAAAATTGACATTTTGCCCGGTTTCTAGCGACCGTCTAGCGGTCGCTAGCTGGCCGCTAAGCAAGCAATGAGCACCCGAAGAGCCGCGGCGCGACCACCGTGCCCGCGAGCGAAGCCTAGCGTCGAGAACTCACCGGACGATTTCGCGACGATTCATAACGGCTAGCGACCGCTAGTCGGTCATGAGGTACAAAGCGAGCGCAAGAGGCGACCGCGGGCGAGAAGGCCGCGCGCGAGACTTACCTCGCGACCACACCTAGCGACCGCGAAGGGTGGTCGCGAGACGGCGCGGCAGAAGGGAAAATTAGGGTTTGGGGTGTGCCTATATATATGGCAACACCCCACTCGCGCCTCCAGAGACCCCATACGCCCCCAGACCTATTTTACTTCAGTTTTTCCTCAGTTTTTCCATTCTTTAGCTTTAGTCTTCGTTTAGTTTAATTCTAGTATTGTTCTTACGTTGTTTTAGTTTAGTTTATCGTTTCGTTATCGATCGGAACGTTTTGTCCGATCGTTTTCCTTTGTTTTCCGTTCGTTCGCTTGGAATTGGATTCAAGACCAACCTTTGTTCATCCGACGCTTCCCTACGGGTTTTATATATTTAAATTTCGTTTTTATGATTAATTCGTATTTCATTCCGCTTATTATGTCCGCTAGTTTTCTATTCTAATCCTGGGTTTGCATGATTCGATCCTATATGTTGTGAGTTCGCTATCGTTATTTACCTTCCGTGCATTGATTCATGATTCGATTGTGTTTATTTATATGTGTTGATTTCGATCAATCTTGATGCATATCTAGTTGTCGGTTAATGACGAATCGTATTAATTGTCAATCGTTATCGAATGCATGATACGAATGAGCCTTGAGTCAGAATCGAGATAGGACATTCGTAGGAAGCATATTCTTAGTGATCCTTTTGAGTTGCTTATTTTCCTCTAGAGGCGAAGCGTGATAGGGAAAATTAGTAATCAATCGCCATAATTGTCGTGAATGAAGTTGTTGGTTATATATGTGATCTTCCGTCTTGTCTGGATTAAAACGGTTAATAATAAGCAGGATAAACATCGTTGTGGATAGGATTGGTGCATCCCTAGGGTTAGTCTTTCTTTATAGTTATCTTTCGTGATTTTATTGCTTTCTTTATATTTCTGTTTGGTTATCTTTGCTTTGGATTAAATTCCGAAGCCCCTAAACCTATCACCCAGATTCTGTGCTTGGATAATAATGAATTGTCGTTGAGCTAGCTTCTATGTTTTCGTGATACAATCTCTGTGGATACGATACTTCGCTTACCCTATCATTACACTTTTTACGTGTGAAAAAGGAGCGATCGACAAGGAAGCCATAGGTAGTAAGTGGATATACAAGAGGAAGAGAGATTCCGATGGAGAGGTTTCGACTTTCAAAGCCGTGCTTGTGGCGAAAGGTACACTCAGATTGAGGGCATCGATTTCGATGAGACCTTTTACCGTAGCAATGCTCAAGTCCATCGTAATTCTTCCGCCATAGCAGCCCACTTGAACTAGAGGTTTGGCAAATGGATGTTAAAACCGCTTTTAAAGCAGTTACCTTGAGGAAGGTAGAGAACATCTATATGTAGCAACCGAAGGTTATGTGGTAAAGGGTGAAGAGCATCTAGTATGGAAGCTTAAGAAGTCCATTTATGGGCTTAAGCAGGCCTCCCGATCATGGAACTTACGCTTTGACGAGGTAGTAAAGTCCTATGGATTTACCCAGTTGCCTAGCGAGAGTTGTGTGTATCGGTTAGATGTCAACAGTGATGTGGTATTTCTTGCACTTTATGTAGATGACATCCTTCTAGTTGGCAACAACGTGAAGTCGTTATCGGCGTAAAGAGTTGGCTATCCGATCAGTTTCAAATGAAAGACTTAGGAGATGCAGCGTACATTCTTGGGATCAAGGTTTACCGAGATCGCAAGAAGAAAATGTTGAGCTTATCTCAGGCGTCTTACATTGATACTGTGATTACTGCTTTAGTATGCGCACCGCCAAGAAAGGATTGCTACCTTTCGGACATGGCGTTCCTTTATCAAGACGCATCACCTATGACCGCAAAGGAGATAGAGGAAATGAGACAAGTTCCTTACGCTCGCCGTAGGAAGTCTCATGTACGCAATGCTATGCACGAGACCGATATCCGCTATGCGGTAGGCATAGTAGCTAGATATCGATCTAACCTCGACAAGCTCATTGGATCGCGAAGAAAGCATATACTCAAGCACGAAAAGGACTCGAGATTATAGGCTAGTTTACCATGCGAGATAGTCTAATGCCTTTGGGTTATCTGACTCGATTTCCAAGCTGACCGTGATGAGAAAAAGTCAACCTTAGGCTATGTGTTTACCTTGGGAGGTGGAGCCGTATCCTGGCGGAGTGCAAAGCAGCGATGCATTGCGGACTCTACCATGGAAGCCGAATATGTAGCCGCTTCGGAGGCTGCTAAGGAGGCTGTATGGTTCAAGAACTACCTCATGGATCTAGATGTGGTACTGGTTTGCCCAAGAGTATCATAGTTTTATGTGATAACTCGGTGCGAAGTGGCAAACTCGAAGGAACCACGGACCCACAAGGCGACAAAACACATAGAGAAAGTACCATGTCATACGAGAAATCGTTAGACGAGGTGACGTCTTGATTGAAAAGATTGATACAACGGAAAATCTAGCGGATCCATTCACGAAGAGCTCGCCGCAAAAGTCTACGATGAACACGTTAGAGGACTTGGATTGCGCTTGATGGCACCCACTTAGAAAGGAAACTTTTGTATAAGTGGGAGAAGCAAAGTGATGGTTGTTTGTAATAGCTAGTAGAAAGACACATTGTATACTAAAAGTTTGCTTTAGTATAAGTGGGAGATTGTTGGATTTGTATCTTGAAAGCGAGTTTGGTTGAGCTTGTATACAATGTTTCTGTTACCACTATTACAATCTCCTATCCGATTTGAATACTTGATTGCATATATCGTGTCCCCTTATCTCATATATAAGTTAGATCATACGGTGTGTAGAAGATCACGAAGTGCGTATGATTGGTCAAGCTTAATGAGATATAAAAGTTTCACGGTGAGACGACTTAAGGACGAGTTGTCGGTTTAGCTGCAGTATAGATAAGAAGTGACTTGACTTAGTTGCTTGTCTATCTTTGATGCGTCTCGACGTATTGAAGGATCACAGTGAGATGTGTTCTTCTTTCGACCGTCGTGAAGAACCAAGATCTCGGTGACTTACGATGATCTAAACCTCGATAAGGTATTAGGTGAGTATGAGTTCTTGACCATCACTTTGACTTGTTATGAGTGAGGTTATATGTTCTAACCCAAGATTCTCCGCATCTTGGGTGGTGGCGATCTTGTATGTCACGCTAGTTATCATGTCAGTCGAGTATCCGTTAAGGATGATGACGCCCCTTAAGGAGCTCAAAAGGTTTATTGTACTAAACCCCGCAGTTGAGTTAGCTCAAGTACAATAATAAGGTTGAGTGGTACTACTTAAGAAATGAAGTTATTAATCGTTTTAAGCGATGATAACGTAAATGATTAATGGACGTTCGATATCTTAAATACGGGATTCAGAATGTCTAAGTGCAAGCCCGACTCAACTTCGGTTATAAAGGGGTAAGTCAACATTCTTTCTCTAGTGGCATGATCGAATGTTTATAAATTAATTTATGTTCTGGGCTGAACATAAGATAATTAATTTATTTGAGGCCCATCTTTATTCCTTGCATTTGATCCTGGGTCGGCCCATCCAGCCCATTTCTCTTGGAAGAAATCGCGCCCTATCCGCTCTCAAAGGAAAGATTTTATTCTCTTTATCCCACAAGGATATTATTATATTTATGGTATATGCATAGATCCTTTCCATATAAGATTATGGTAATAATCCAGAGAGTATGGAAATAATCCTGAGAGTATGGAAATAATCCTAAGATTATGGTATTTTTCCATATAGGATTATGGTAATGTCCATATAGGATTATGGTAATTTCCATATGGGATTAAGGTAGTGCATTATAAATATAAGGTATGAGATAAAGTCTAGGTGAATGCTTAAGTATTGAGAGCACAATTTTCGTCCCCTCAAGAAGAGAGAATCTCGAAAATTTGCTTAGGGTTTAAGGGTGATTTCTTGTAGTATTCTCCATAGATCGTCCTCACTCGACGTTGGAGATTGGGCATCCGGGATACAGTCCAGAAGGTCAAAGCACGAGTCCGATCCGTTCGATCCGTTCATCTCGTTCCATCGACCTCTTCAGATCCAAAGGTAAACACGTGAAAACCCCAACGTGTTGCGATTTAATTATATAGGACGCACTGGGTTTATAATCAATGTATGGTGAATTAAATATCCAAGATGGATCCTCGGGCGAGGGTTAACATATGTTTTCCTACAAGCATATGAGATAGAACAATTAAAAGATTCCACACATGCGTAAAGTCGCTCTTATAAGACAACAAACACTTCCCACAGACTTGGAAGCTCCAGATGAATTAGTAAGAGGGTGACTATCATATATACTTGAAGTTGGAAGGGAAAAGAAGCTGGAATGATAATGAATCCCTTAGGCATTCATCACCCAAAATAACCTTAGGGAATAAATGAAAAACAACCCACTTTTTTGATGTAAAGCCACTGATATTTTTTTGTAAATCAGAAAGAATGTAAAGAATATGCTATATTTTGTAAATGAGACTATTGTTTTTTGTAAAGCAGTTTGGATAAAACAATACTGTTGTTTTGAAATCATTGTAATGATTTATGCATCAGAAAAAATATGGCTCAAAATTATTTAGTGTTTCATCACATGCATCGATATATACCATTCATTATCGCCAACAAACATGCATAACATTCCAACCAATTCATAAATCATCGAAAACCCAACACCATCGAGATAACCATCTAAGAAAATATCAGACAACCCAACCATAAGAAAATCCAACACCGTCATATAACCTCCAAGAAAACCATCAGACAACCCAACACCATCAGATAACCATCACAACTCATCCACAAACCAGAAAATCAAAGAAATTTCACAAACCATCCACAAGCATAAGAAAATCAGAGATATTTCATCACACGTTTCATCACATCAGTTTTCAATCAGAAAGATCTCATAGTTGGAAGTAGGAGGGCACGAGAATCTTCAACATCTGCAGGACTCCCAGCCTCAGATTACCCTCCCAGCCTTACAGCTTTGCTATCTCATCCAGATTTCCATTCTCTACCTCACTTCTGGCTTCCAGATCTCCCATCTTGGGCACCCTTCCAACCTCCAGATCTCTAGTCTTCAGCACCCGTCCAGTCTCCAGATCCCAAATCCCAAATACTAGAGGTCTCATCGACAAAAGTTCTTATCTCAGACCACCAAACCGAGAAAGGCCACGGTTGCTGTGCGGAGAGAACTCCAGAGTCCTCACTCTCACAGATCTACTCGCTAGCGCCGACCAGATCTATTTTCATCATGGCTGTACGGAAAGGAATTTTTTAGGGTTTCGGTGAAGGAGTTGATACTTGAAGACGATAGAGAAAATGGGTCGAGAGAGAGTTACACAAAGAGAGAAGACGAAACTAGAAGCTTGGAATAGGAAGAAGATAAGGTTTCAGTGAAGGGGTTGATGCCCGAAGACGAGAGAGAGGGGTAGAGAGGGAGTTAGAGAGAGAGATGAAGTGAATCCTCGGAATTGAGTGAGCGAGAAAGTGGGGGAGGCGAGTTTGGATCAGGATTAAGGTTTTTTAGGTGTCAATTTAATTAGTGAATTAATGGGTATTAGTTCCTTAATTTTTATCCCAAAAAGGAAACAATTAAGAATGTTGGACGATCAAAAGATGAATCGACCAATAATCTGACGAAAGGAATACTATATAAAAAGGTAATGACGGATCCAATCAGGCCCAGGGTCTTAGCCCCCACAAAGCATTTTTTTTTTTAAATTAGTGATATTTTATATGAATCTTTGTGCAAAAGCTTATGTCACCAAATCGAAAAACGTATGAAAATTATATTCTAAAAATCTTTAACTTGAAACTAAAAAAAACCTCTACCAATTTCTTTTTCTCCATTATGTAAAAGAGTACAATGAACTTCCTTTATTTTGCTAGGGAAGCAATGAACTTATTTAGGTACTTGCATAAGCTATTTTGGCAGAGTGGTAAAATGCCAGCTAGTTGATAGCGAAGCCTAGTAGATAAATATATTATTGCAACAATTTAGAAATTTACATGCCAACTAATCTTATAGGGCCCAACCGATCCCCTGGGCCTGAGCTTTCACAAACGTCCCGAAATTTACATATCCTAAACAATATACATACTTGACTCCCTGATATTGAATTTTGATCCTTTTAAAATAAATAAAATCAAGTAACTTACATGGTATTGTTATACATTGACTTCCTAGTCTTGAATTTTGATTCTCTGAGAAAAAACAAAATAGACTTCAATAAATCTGCATTATCTAGTTATATTGGACTTCTTAGCTTGTCTTGAACATTGATGCTTTTGAAGATTTCAAAATAGGAACTTATATATATTATTATTTACAAAAGTTAGAAATATACAAGATGAGCATCCCAACTCCTACAAATGACCCAGAAATTTACATGTTGATATAGGTGCTATTTATATATTTCAAAAGTTTAGAATTGTCATACGCACACCACAACCCTCTTGAAAGCATAATACTTGGTAAATTAAAATTGCCCACCAATTATACTTGACTTCCCATTCTTATATGCTTTCCATTATGCAAAATTTGAAATTATGCTTGTTGCATTTGCTTCTCTTCCAAAGTTTTCATTTTACTGCTTCAAATGGATCTGCAAAGGCTGATGTCGGGGTTATTCTTGATCTTCAAACACCTCTTGGAAAGATATTCAAATCTTGCATTTCTATGGCTATTGAAGATTTTATTCGAAAAACAGCTACAATACAAGGATCGTGCCTCATTTTAGGGATTCAAGCATTGATGTTGTTGCTGCAGCTTCTGCAGGTAAGTCCTGATAATATTTCTTATCTGTTATAGCAGTATGTTAAATTTTTCGAAATTTACTGTGAACAGTCCTAGTTACCTAATAATTATAATATATAAAATAGTTTAACAGGACCGAATCTTATAATTTAATATATATGGTACATAAATTAATTAATTAGATAAATGTGAAGCTCTTCAGTTGACAAACAATTGACTTTAATTCCTAGGTACATAATGATATTTTGATGAAAAGATGCATATTGTTGAAAAACATCTGATGCAGTTATATTTGAGATTTTACTGAATGACAAAAGTAAGTCTAAACAGTCTAATTTTTTTCCTTTTTCTTTATGTTTTCGAACTTCTTTGTGGCTTCTGATAAATCTTCATGCAATATCAATCATGTGTGGTACATTATAGAGATTATATTTTTATTCTTGGAAAGTTTAGTTTTGATTTTGTAAATTGAGTGAAGAAATTTGCTTTGGTGGTTTCACTAAAGAGTTACATTACTTCTCGAGTCTGTTTCTCTCTGTCTTTTAATAATTCGATATAGGGATGCAGTGGATCCGGATTCGTTTAGATTCGTAGATTCAGATTCATTTTTTAGGATCTGAATCTTTAAAAAATAGGATCCAACGGTTCTAGATCGGATCCGGACCATTCATTTGAAATCCGGATCTGGATCTTGATTTCTGAGATCCAGATCCGGCCCGTAAATCCATATAATATATGTGTATATATAATTTTTATTTTTATTTATATATGTGTTATATTATTTTTCTTTCTAGTTGAAGTTGGATAAACTAGGTTATAGAATTGGATGGTAGGTCAATAATATTAGAAAAATATATCGTGTATTTGAGAAAAAAAATTATATGAGTGACCTATTTGTTAAGATATGTGTACTACTTTTTCTATTCATATTATAATATTATTTGCTGTCGTGAAAACAAAAGTAAATTTATAACTAACATCTTTTTTGTATAATGATGATCGTAGAAATTCTAAATAATTATTATAGTATTATTGTGTATTTAGATTATTATTATGATGTTACTGTAAATTATACTTGATTTATGAATTATTTTAGAAAAGAAAACTTGTGGATCCGGGTCTAGATCCTGGACCATGCAGATTTTATGGATCTGAGTCTGAATCTAATTTTTTTGGACCTAATGGATCTGGACCGGACACGGACCCAAGCAAAAAAAAATTGAATTTGGATCTGGACCTAACAAGATTCTATCAAGATCCAATTCATTATCATCCCTACTTCGATATAAGATAAGAATTATTCTGCATATGAAAATTTTCAATGAACTTAATCTGTTGTTTAAATTCATAACTGTTACATGCATTCCACATACTAACTGGTCTAAAATGAAAAGCTTATTTTCTTGGTTTCCAGCAATAGATCTGCTGAAGAACACTCAAGTAATGGCGATTTTTGGGCCGCAAAGATGTACTCAAGCAAACTTTGTGATAGATATTGGTGACAAAGTGAAAGTTCCAATAATATCTCCAGCAACGAGTCCATCGCTATCGCCTCAAGAATCACCATACTTCATCAGATCATCATGGTGCTCTGCTTCTCAAGCCAAAGCAGTAGCTGCAATTGTCAAGAATTTTGGTTGGAGCGAAGTTGTGGTAGTTTATGAAGATTCCTACTATGGGAGTGGATTGTTGCCATTTTTGACTGAGCATTTGTTAGAAAGCAATGCTCTAGTCTCAAGCATGACGGCAATCTTCCTTCTGCTGAAAATGATGATATTCTTGAACATCTGCATAAGTTGAAGACTATGCAGGCGGGGGTGTTTCTCGTTCACATGCTGCCACATCTTGCGTCGCGCTTCTTCAAGATGGCACGAAGAGCTGGGATGATGGAGGAGGGATATGCTTGGATAATTTGTGGCGAGCTAACTAGTCTGTTGGAGTCTGTGGATTTGGAAACTATTGAGGCGATGCAAGGCGTAGTAGGTGTGAAGGCTTATTTTCCTAGGTCTATTGAAGTTAGGAACTTCACTAGGCGATGGAAGAAGAGGTTTTATGAGGAGAATCCGGGATGGAAAGAACACAACTTAATGTTTTCGGTTTGTGGGCTTATGACAGCATAGCCGCTCTAGCAGAAGCAGTCGAAAGAGTAGGCGTGAGATCTAAAAATTCAAGAAAAGGGCTGAGATAAGAAATTTGACAGATTTGGAAGCAATTGGGATTTCAAATTATGGACCAAAACTTGCTCCTTTAATCAGAAACTTGACTTCAAAAGGGTTGAGCGGTGATTTCAAGATAAGTAATGGCGAACTGCAGCCATCTGTGTTTGAGGTCATGAATGTGATAGGCAATGGATCAAACAGAGTCGGATTTTGGAGAGAAAATCATGGGATTTCAGAGACTTTGAATGGAGATGACGATCCTAAGAGAAGCCTTGGAGTTGTTGTGTGGCCGGGGCGAATAAGCGACGAGCCTAAAGGTTGGGACATAAACACGAAGAGAAAGTTAAGAGTCGGAGTTCCTTTAAAAGTTAGAAACAGCGGACTTGTCAATATTACAATAGATGGAGAAACAAATGAAGTTAAAGCAACTGGCTTTTGCATTGATGTGTTTGAAGAAGTCATGAGATTGATGCAATATCATTTCGAGTATATTCCCTTCCAAAATGCCGATGGAAATAGCCCTGGATTTCACTACGATCGCCTTGTTGAACAAGTATTCCTCAAGGTAAATCCAGAAGAGGATTGATTTGCAAATTTGTAGCCTTGTTTGTTTGTTTTCTGACTCTAAACAGAGTTACACTGTTGTTTCCATGGACAGAATTTTGATGTAGTGGTAGCGGGTATAACCATTTCAGCAAACAGATCAAATTACGTTGATTTCGCCATTCCATATCTAGACTCCGGAGTTTCGACTGTTGTCCCAATCGAGGACAACACGAATGCTTGGATTTTCATGAAACCTCTTACAACGAGCCTTTGGCTAACCATTGGAGCATATTTCATCTTCACTGGATTCGTGGTTTGGGCTCTCGAGCATCACGTAAATGAAGAGTTCCGAGGCTCTCCCCTGCAGCAAGTCGGGATGATTTTCTGGTTCTCTTTCTCAACACTTGTTTTTGCACATAGTAAGTCCACCAACTACCTGCCATTCATCCATTGAGACCATGTATATGAACTGCTAATATTTCAAACAATTTTTCATTACAGAGGAGAAAGTGAAAAGCAACCTGTCAAGATTTGTGGTGATTGTATGGTTGTTTGTGGTGCTTGTTCTAACTTCGAGCTACACAGCAAGCTTGACGTCCATGCTCACGGTGCAGCAGCTCGATCCCACCGACATCCGCGATCTGACAAAGAAAGGTGAATATGTTGGATTCAGGAAGGCTCTTTCGTGAGGGCAGTCTTGGATAGTACTAAATCAGACAACTCCAAGTTCAAAGAGTATACCTCGTTCAAGAATACGATGAAGCCCTCTCTAAAGGCAGCCGGAACGGAGGAGTAGGTGCAATTGTTGACACCCTGCCTTCCATTAGTCTCTTCCTCTCCAAATATTGCCACAAATACACCACCATTGGTCCAACCTACCAAGACTCGGGCTGGGATTTGTAAGTCACCTTCTTCTCGTAGTTTCCTTTTGTAAGTCCAATGGAGCCCGTGATGCTACGACAGCGCAACGGGATCCATCAGCCACTACAAAGAACTTTCGTTTTTTCATTCTCATTAGAGAGTCCATTGGAGTATGAATAATGATGATCGCGATTCTGCAGGCATTTCAAAAGGGCTCGCCATTAGCCCCTGATGTTTCAAGAGCAATCTTGCAAGTGAAAGATAATGGAGAAATGGATAAAATTTCAGAGAAGTGGTTCGGAAAAGAGAGCTGTGGCTGCCGCAATGGAACTGCCGTCGCCTCAAAAAGCCTCGATCTTGATCATTTTAAGGGGCTCTTTTTAATTTCTGGATTATCTTCATTAGCAGCTCTAGCCATATCCTTGTTCATCTTCTTGTACAAGAATCGCCGTGTTCTAACCACCCATGCATCCATCAAGAAGAAACTCTCCGATCTTGCGGGAGCTTTTGATCGAGAAAGAGATGATAAATCGTCGTCGTCGTCATCATCAAAGGAATCAAGAACTAGGTTTGAAGAAATAGTTGCTGCAGAGAGTCCTGCAATCAACATTTTATGTGATGAAAAAGGAAGGTTTTCCCCAGAGTTGTCATCAATAGGACTAGTGGTAACTACAGCTTAATTGGTTAGAATCTTGTGATTAGAGTCGTTCAACGGTCCCAAACCTATCGTCAGAGGTGGAATTGAAATCAAATTCTAAGATGTAATTGTTAAATGTTTGATAGTCCGGGAATAAATTGTTATTTCCTTTAAATCAAAGATATAATTGTGAAAATATCAATAATTTTGATATTAAAATGTAATTTTTCATTCTTTTTAAGTCAGTTTGGAATTACCAAATAAAATCCGAAAATGTACAAATAAATTGTTCTTTTTGAGGTGCTCAAATAAATTGCTAAATTATCTTTGGGACGTTTACTTCGAATGATAAAATAAAATAATCCAAACCAATCAATTTTGAACTTGTTTGATAACCTTATCATTCAAATACTCAATTATATATATTATCAATCTATCATATCATGAAATGTAAATCCCCCTTGTAATACAAAAGTTACAATTAAATATAGAAACTGGGTAAAATTCTTGAATACTTTATAATGTACTTGCATCCATGTAAAAATGAATTACTAGTGATGCACATTATGTATAATTATGGTTGGCATTTTATAGTCTATAGAGCTTAAATCCTTGATCAAAATCTATGAATGTAGAAAAGGTTCTTTAATTAAAATCTTGAAGATATTAATTCAAATACAATTTTATTAGCTGATTGGAGTGGTAAATCTGTAATTAGGATATATAATTTCTTAAAAATTTAATTTTTTATAATATGTTAATTGTAATTTGTTATATTATAATAATCTATATCTTTATTGAAAGAATAAATTAATAATGAAATACGAGTGAAATTCGGAATTGGATGGTGTGGCCACCTACATATAGGAATGACAATAAGTTGGATCTGGATCGGATCTGACTAGGTCCAGATCCAATTTTTTTGCTTGGATCCGGATTCGGTCCAGATCCATAGGGTCCAAAAAAATTAGATCCAGATCCAGATCCATAAGATCCGCAGGGTCCAGGGTCTAGACCCGGATCCATATGTCTTCGCTTCTAAAATAAATTCTAAATCAACTATAATTCACAATAACACCGTAATAATCTAAATATACAATAGTACTATAACAATTATTTAGAATTTCTACAATTATCACTATATTGGAATCATATAAATCGACAATAACAAATATCAAAAACAAATCAGACATGATTAATCCATAAAATATATCACAATAATCCAAAATAAGTCATAACATTATGTAAATATTACGATAATGTTGCTTTTCTTGGGTTTTCACCAAAATTACAGAATTATTTTAATAAGATAAACGATTATTACAACGCGGAAATTGCTTATTAATACAGCCAACATAGTTATCAAATACTTTATTCACTCAATTCATGTAATTTATTAACAAACTAACATATTATTATTACCCAAAAGACAGAAACAGCAAAAAGTTAGTTATAAACTAATCTTAAATCTTGATATTCTTACCAATAAAGCATCTGCATCCATTGGTGGCTCTTTTTGAGCTTATCTTTAAACAAAACCGCAACCAATTATTTCTCTATCTTATTTTTTATATCAACTTGTATTACTTTGTGCATTATATACGTATATGTACCTAATCTCTAGCCATTTCCCTGCAATTTGTGCATTCATCATGAAGAGTTGATAATATAAGAAAAAACAATCTGATTCTGTACATCGGGAATTCCAGGCAGACACCAGTGAGTGCAATCCGAATAGCTCGTCGGGTTCGATAGCTGCTCCTCACTTACAGTATGAAAAAAATTCTTGTAAACGATGGAGAAGGAGGCGAATGATAGAGGAATGGTGGAGGACCTGGAGGAAGGAGCGAGCTGTGAATGAAGAGGTGGAGACATAGGATCGGTGGGCAGGGGCGGATCCAGAAGTTGATGATGGGGTAATGAAAATAAATACTTGGAGTATTAAATATCATAAACGCTAAAATATTTCTATGTTTTCATAAGTTGTCTTGCAGATTTCAATATACAAAATCCATCAATAATTGAGTTTATATTTATATTTTAATAAAATTTCTTTCAATATAAACCCTTCTTTAACGTAAACTTTAGGAAATCCATCAACCAAACCATTGGCAAAATTTGGCTACGATTGAACTTGAACTTTGACAGCTTCGAATGGGCAGAGAGCAATATCAGCAAACACTTAAGCAGATGCAGCGTTGAGGAAGAATATGACACATTTGTTTGGCTAATTTCCCCGACTCGTATGAACCTTTGAGGATTCAGACAAATAGGGTATTCCAAAAGCATCAATATACGCGTTCAAAATAGTAGACACACAACAATAAGGAGACACAAAATTTTAACGTGGAAAACATTTTAAAATGAAAGAGAGGAAAAAAAACCACGGGACTACTAGAATTGTTTAAATCCACTATAATCAATAATGGAACAGTACACAATCTTCTCTAAAATATCATACACACGAAAATAAGTACATCAAGATGTATGGAATCAAAATCGAGCAAAGATCAAGAAACATATTAACAGAAATTCTCCTCTATTCATATCAATAAAACCCGACCTTCGAAACTCAAAATCCAATCTCCACCGTCCAAAACGTTGGCCCAGATGCTATGAAGCTTCTGTCCAAAAATCACAGTGATCTAACGGTTCAATCTCCAGAAAACGAAATTTTTCTGAAGTTGCGCACTGAAAATTCGAGAGGAAAAAAAAAGATTACAAATTTTTTTGTTTTGGCTACTTCAATTTCTCCCTTCAAAATGGTGGTTGACCTTTTTCATTCTTATAAGCTTCTTATGGGCTTTTCTCATGGGCCAAAAATATAAGAAAATTTAACAATAACAATTTTGTTTTAATTTTTTAATTATTTTGGACTGGGCTAATTTTGAATTGGGCTTAATATAATACATAAACGGAAGAAAAAGTTTAGGACTTGCACTGGGCTGGAGCCCGGGGCAGCTACCCCCTAGATCCGCCTATGTCGGTGGGGAGGTCTGGAGGAAGCGGCGAGTTGTGAAGGAAGAGGTGGAGACAGAGCCATCGAGTGGCGGTATGTCGTTCTCAAGCCGAGCCGTGTTACGCCAAGAAGCTATGAAACAATTAGAACGAAACAAAGACGTAGTTAGCTCGATTTGAAACACAAAGCGACTCATATATTCACCGTTTCGATATGTCAATCGAGCGAGTGCCTTTCGAGTGAAATCAAGAAGTTCTCGGACTCTTGCGTGCTTGAGCCCTCAAGAGGTGGAGACAGAGGATTGGTGGAGAGGTGGAGGAGGCGAGTGGCGGACTAATCGGTGGAGGGATGGCGTGGCGGCGGCGAGAGGATTGGTGGAGGAGGCGGCGAGCGGAGGAGAGGGTGGAGGTGGCGATGAGCTACGGAGGTGGTGGAGGTGGCGATGAGCTATGAAGGGGTGGCAGTGGCGGTTGTTGGATTGGAGAGGCGGCGGATCTTCAAGGTTTTGTAACTTTGGAATGTAAATGACGAATAGAATTAGAAATTAGGTTACCTAATTTAATTATAATAAAATAATATTTATATATATTATACGAGATTAGCAGATCATGGTTGGATTTGGATCAAATTCGAATTTAAAAAATTAAATCCCAAATTCGGATCCGAAATATGGAGATATGATCCAGATCCGGTCCAATCCATTAAGTCCAAATTTTTGAGGATCCAGATCTTAAAACATGGATCTGAATCCACGGATCTGGACCGGATTCTGGATCCATTGTCACTCCTACCTCCATATGCCTCTAAAAAAATTATTGTTAATGGGGAGAAATACCCCAAATATTAACTTCAATACTTAATATAACCCATATGTTAAGTTGCTACTCTTTTTACCCAATTTAAAGTAAAATTACGAAAATATCCTTAATCATTTTCGAAAAATGACAGACGTTGCAAAAGTTTGGCCAACAGACTGTGAAATCAGTTTGATTTACTTTATTTTTGACAGAGAAGTAGTTGACAATTGAATGTGTTAGCCGCCGGATAATCAAAACACATGGTTGGCCGCCGGAAATGGGTTAGCCGTCGGAAATTAAGGCTAAAAAGGTTGTTGGCCGCCGGAAACAAGGCTAAAAAGGTTGTTAGCCGTCGGGTTAGGGGGTTGGCCGCCGGAAATTGGCGTGTATTTGAGGTTGACCGCCGGGTAACAAGTTGGCCGCCGGAAATTGCATTCAATGCGTGTAGTTGTGCGTGTAGTTGAGGTTGGCCGCGTGTAATAAATATATTTCTATTTATGTATTTATTTATTTATTTTGAATTTAAATCTAGGTGTGACGCAAATATAAACACAAACACAATACAAACACACACAGACACAAACTCAACATAAAATCGAGAGAATCCTTTTGAGAGAGGCGTAAGAAATAATTTTCCGATTACTTGAGGAGCAACTTAAGCAATTTTTTCTCAAAGAACCAGATTCGTCTCCTTTGAAGAAGTTGTCTACCAGGTTCCAAAGTTTACTCGCCGTCTTTGGTTTCTCCCTGGTGATTTCTTTGTTCAGTGCGCCGGGTCGGATCTCGTTCTTGAACGCGTTGATGATGTAGAGATCGTTACTGTCGTCAATTTTGAGCGACTCTTTGATGAACCTCGAGACGAAGTTCGACATCATCTCGTCCCGCCCTTGGCGGATTGTGAGCAGGTCGGAGGAAGGCTGTTGAGGTGGCATCTTCCGATAAGCGCCATTTGAACCGATCTATGAGGTCCAGGCGCAGTGTATCTTGCTCGATCGGCGAGGTGAACCAGCGTCGGGCGTTGGAGATCAGCACCTCGGGGAAGATTTTGCACATGTGAAAATCCTCCATTCCTTGATTCGCCATATTGGTAGTGTAGGCGAAAAGGAAGTCGGAGGGGTCCCCAAGGCCATCGTAGGCAGCAATATTGGGTGCCCGGTACCGCTGGGGCAAGGGCGTGTCTAGAATCTCCCTGGAGAAAGGAGAGATGATTCTTCCGTACCGGTCGAACCCCGGGAGATCGTTGCCATCTCTCTCTGGAGGGGTGGGAGACCGGTGACGGCGTCTGTCGTCTCCTCGAGGGGGAGTTCGGCTCCGCCTTTCCTCTCTCCTGTTTTGCTCGGCTCTCTGGGCGGCATGCCGAGGTGGAGAGCGGCTTCGCGGGCGACGAGGTGGTGAATGGTTGCGACCCCCTTGGCGAGGTGATTGACTTCTGGCGGCGGATTGGTGTACGCGTTCTCGGCTATTGTGCCGAGGTGAGCGTTGACCGCCTCGGTGGGGTGAGCGACCTCGGGCGCCCGTATTCGCCAGTTCGGGCACTCGAGAGGTGCCCGCTTCATTTGTCCTCTGGTGGAGGAAGTTTTGGAATTGGCCGAGATTGACATTGAGGAATTCGGACACAGCTCGGCCAAGGGCTTCGTGAGACCGGTGAACCGCCTGTTCACTGGCGATGAGGCCGGCGTCTTCTACCTCGTGAGGGCGGCGATCCTGAGGGTGTATGGAAACGTTTTCCATGTGGCCCTCAGGTGTGTGACCGCTTGTGGCATCCGCAATCTCCTTCCCGTGGCGCTGAGTGACCACCTGGTCGTCCTCAGCGCGGTTGTTGCCAGCATCGACGGCGGTTGCACGTGTCCTTGCCATTAATTTGTAGAAAAACGAAGCTTTTTTGTTCGTAGCTTCCCACAGACGGCGCCAATGATAAATCTAATATATGTTAGTATGTAAGATTTATGTAAAGCAGTAAAGAACACCAAGGCTTTTACGTGGTTCGATCGTTAATGAGATCTACGTCCACGGAGGAGTGATTCCTCAATACTTTCACTATGGTTTGATTACAGTGAGTATAGCTAAAAGCCCTTAGTATTCAAGAAGTTGCTAACCCTTCTACCTTCGATCTAACTCCTATTTATACATATATGAGGGCCCTACAGGGAACCGATCCTCCCATGTAGGGACTTTTAGCCTCGTGTAGTAGTGATTCCTCTTGCCCATAGGGCCTCTTAGCCTTCGCGCTATAGGGACTGTTAGCCTTCACCGATTAGGGTTTGAGGTCGCTAAGGGTTTGGGGATGGGCCTTTGACGTAACCGCATGGGTCGCTATTAAAGCCGAGCCCACTCGTTTGGGCTGTCGGTGAGCCCAGTGGTTGGGCCATATCCCATCAATTATCGTTTCAAACTACACTTAATTAACAATCAATGAAACCGTGATTAGTCGGGGCATTTAAAAGTAAAATCAAACATGGAGGCATAGAATTCCAAAAAAACACGGAGGGATAGAGCTTTATTCAAAATATTTATCATTGATGTATTTTTTGTTTCTATAATTATATTAGAGACTTTTGCCGTTTTGCGTTCTCTTAAATATAATAAATACAACTTTTTTAATTAATATTGTTATCAAATCAAGTTAAAACTACTATGTGCCTACTGCTTATACACCTAATAACGATATATATATTTGAGGAAAACCTGGATCTTTCTTTTCAAAAGTTTATAGCTGACTTCGTTTGGGCCCCCTTAAAGATTTTCTCCACTTAAATAGAAAAGAAAACAATGAATATGCATATGATGTTTGATGAATATGCGTTTGACTTAAGGAAAGGCTGGAGAATAGATTTAAGATTGAGCGCAATATGCATTTGATGTTTGATGAATACCAGTGATAGGCTATTCTCCGGCCTTTCCTTAAGCCTTAGTTCCATTACTGACTTACTGTAACTATACTTAAGCCTTAGTTCCATTACTGTAACTATACTTAAATAAACTCGACTGTGGCTACAAGTATCTATTTTAATAAATTAGTCGACCCAATTTAGTATAATATATAAGAATAATTTATGTTACGATAAAAATTAACATGTGTACATTTGTTTGATAACTCTATTCTTTTAACAATCACATAAGACGCGTTTTTTAATTTAAAACACGAGCAGATTAATTATTCATTGATTATGCTTAAGAATATGATTTTTTTTATGTAGATGAAAAACCTTCGGTACATCACTTTGAGATATCATGGTAATTTTGAGGGATGTGACTTCATTGGAGGGACTTCACGGGTTTTGCCCATTCATGATGAGTCCATTTTTAGCTTGATCTACAAAATTAACCATATCATGTTGACTGATTCATTGACCTTAAGTTATCGATTATGGTATGTATCGAAAACTGCACGTGGTAGGATATTAAAGTATCCATTTACGTGTCAAGAAGAATTTGATCGTTTGTTCGTGGTGGAATCATGTCCTACCCTATACGTTGTTCACGCCAATACTACAAACTTTCAACAATCTCAAGAATTTTATGTCCCAACGTTAGATCCTCCTCCGAGTGAAGGGCACGGATATAGTGCACAATATTCTCAATTAATATTTTGTGGAAGGTAGTGAAAGATATGATGGATTAGATTGGTTTGGTGACGTTGGGCAACAACATAAAGAAGTCTATGTCAGTTCTTCAAACGCGCCCTATCATGGTAGTGAGTAGGAATGGCAATGGGCCGGATCTGTCTAGGTCCAGATCCAGATCCGATTTTTTTTGCTTGGGTCCGGATCCGGTCCAGATCCATTGGATCCAAAAAAATTAGATCCAGATCCAGATCCGTAAGATCCACAGGGTCCAGGGTCTAGACCGGGGTCCATATGTTTTCGTTTCTAAAATAAATTATAAATCAACTATAATTCACAGTAACACCATAATAATCTAAATACATAATAATATTATAATAATTATTTAGAATTTCTATAATTATCACTATATTGGAAGACGTTAGTTACAAATTTACTATAAGATAGGAAACAACAAACAACTCGATCGTCGGTGGTGTAAGTGGCGCGACTCGCCGTGAATGTCGATTGATACATAATTGAGAGAAATTGAAATGAAACTGGGAGCATATTTTTTTTGGGAGAATTTGAAAAGGAAATTAAAGAGTTTTAATGATTAAGGTTATGTATTTAATTATAATAATAATAATAATAATAATAATAATAATAATAATAATAATAATAATAAAATAAAATAAAATAAAAACTAACGGATCCACGGGCGAATCTGGACCAGATCTGGGTCTCAAAAATAAATCCCAGATCCAGATCCGAAATATGGGAGTAGGATCTAGATCCGATCCAGATCCATCGAGTCCAAATTTTTGAGGATCCAGATCCTAAAAAATGGATCTGGATCCACGGATCTGGACCGGGTCCGGGATCCATTGCCATCTCTAGTAGTGAGCCGTATGATGCATAGAGCGATGCCCCTGGATGGACGAGGAACCAATAAATTATCTCGGATTAAACATTTATGATCCAGAACGAATTCATGAAGTTTATTCGAGATTGAATATCAATTTATCGCCCGCTGCCCACGAGGAACAAACAACATCACCCTCACATGATACTCCGGAAAATTGACCTGAGGAAGATGGAAATGAAGACCAATCTATCCCCTCGTCTGAGGTTGAAACTGATTCGGACGTTCCTAAAGATATGCCCGAGAATGAGATGATAAATTTTCCACTCACTGAATTTGCAAGTTGGGTCCGTCGAGAAGGCGGGTTGAGCACACTTTTTGCTGCAATTGACTCAAGCAGCCACTCGGAATTGAGCATGATGCCGAGCGTTGCAGAACTTTCTAATTGGTTAGTTCCAGTTATTTCGTTGGACGCGACATCGTCAATTGAGGCTCGTGAACATGACCTATCGAGACTGGATGAGCGAGAGTTGTGTCAGAATTTTTTTTACGGCAGTAAAGATGAACTTTTTATTACCGTTGGGTTATGGAATATGAAGCAAGGTGCGGAGTGTGTTGTAGTGCGTTCGGATGCAAGACATTTAACATTTAAGTGCAAGCACTCCGAACAGTGCAACTTTGATTTGTGGGCTACTGGTTCTCATGGGATATGGGGAATTCATAAGTTTACTGGTGAACATACATGTGACCGCGAGTTGGAACAAGTTGCACGGATAAAGGCATATTCGAAGGTGGTTGCATCGTATGTAGCACGAAAAATACGAGATGATGGTGAGATCCCTAAGCCGCGGTCCATTATGGCGGAGCTGCAGCGTGAATTTGGCATTAGTATCGAATACAATGTCGCTTTGCGAGCACGGAATATTGGGATTGAGATGATATACGGCCGACATGAGGAGTCGTTTCGCCTACTACCTCAATACCTCTATATGTTGAAACAAGCGAATTCGAATACTATCTATGATTTTGAAGTAGGGGCTGATGGTAGATTCGTATAGTGTTTTGTCGCTCTCGGAGCTTCTATTGGGCCTAGGGCTGGCATTCGTGCGTGTCGGGTCGTTATCGTGTCGACACGATAACGACATGACCCGTTAAGGATCTGTCCGACACGAACACAAACACGACACGAAATGTACTGACACGGACACGACACGAACACGAATATGACACGATTTTTTTCGTGTTGACACGACACGATAACGACACGACATAACACGATAAATTTAAATCAAAATTAGAAAATAAATAAATAAAAGAAATAAAAATATAAAACATATAACTAAATTAATATTGAATATATAAAAATATTATCGAAATATACGAAAACGACACGAACCGACACGAACACGAATACAACACGAAAATTATCGGGTTACACGAACACGACACGAAATTATCATATCCTTATCGTGTCGACACGATAAGGCTGAACACTAACTCGTTAATTTCGTGCGTGTTCGAGTCGTGTCGAAAATTGTCAGCCCTAATTGGGCCATTCTATTTTTCTCTTAGACCTGTGATCGTAGTCGACGACACTCATCTCAAGGTCAAGAATAGGGATATTTTATTCATTGCAGTGACGAAAGACGCCAACGAGCAAGTTTTTCCGTTGGCATATGGTATTGGACCGATCGAAAATGATTTAGAGTGGAAGTGGTTCCTCTCGAAGGTTCGATTTGTGTATGGTAATATTGATCCTCTCTTGATTGTTTCTGACCAGCATGTCTCCATTGCTAATGCTGTTAGGAGTGAGTTTCCTAATGCCACTCACACTATATGCTATTACCATTTGCTCGGATATATTAAGAGTTTTGGGAAAAAAAATTCGAAGCTGTTAGTGATGTACAAACGAGCTGCATATACGTACGATGAAGCTGAGTACAATCGTTCTATGAACATCATCAATAGATTGAGTCCTAATGCGTATAATAAGTTGATTAGTATTGGACCAGAGAAGTGGGCTCGATCGATGTGTCCTGTGCGACGTTATAGTTTTCTCACATCAAATGCGGCAGAGACTTTAAATGGACGATTGTTGTGGGCGAGACGACTTCCCATTTGCTCGATGCTGGAGGCAATTTGACTTGTAACTGAGAAATGGTTTAGCGAGAGAATGGTTGCTGCACAAAATAGTGATACCCATCTGAGTGCGATGGCAGTTACAAAGCTTAGAGCAGAAGTTACAAAAAATCGACGTTATAGTGCGAAGAGTACAGGTGATAAGAAGTACAAGGTGCGAGCTGGTGAACGAAGCTTCATGGTCAATCTATATGAAAAAACATGTGAATGCCGTGAATTTGACCTAGACGCCATGTCGTGTTCTCATGCGATCGTAGCAATTAGGTATGTTATAATTTAATTTGTGTATGTTAAATTTACGACTTTCTCACTATTAAAATATTTGTTATAGGGAGGCTGATGAATCGATCGAGTCATATGTGGATGATTACTACACACGGGATTATTTAGTCGATACATATGTTGGTTCAGTAAATCATCTTCCTCCGCGAGAACATTGGGATGTACCGGAAGAGGTGGTTCAGATCATGGTACTGCCTCCTATTGTACGTCGATAGGCTGGACGCCCAAGACAGAGTCGATTTCGATGTGGTGGCAAACGACCTGCACATAGAACCAGTACTGATGAGCCATCTGGTAGCAGACGTCGAGAGCTAAAGAAATGCAGTCGGTGCGGTGAGCCTGGACATACGCTGGCATAACGTGTCTTGGGAGAGGGGATAATTAGAATTTTATGATCCATTGTTTCTCTTATTTTGTTGTTAGAAATAAAATCAAAATGATTATATTATCAATTTTGTTAAGTAATGCTTATAAAATCAATTAGCTATCAATTTTTTGTAAGAATTTATTGAAGAAAGTAATAATTATGAAAATAAATAATGATTCATAACTAAAATGATTCAATCATAATGAGGACATGTATTATATACGTGTTTGCAATATATATACGTGTTTGCAATATATATGTTTGCAATATACGTGTTTGCATATATGTGTTTGCAATATATATATATTGAATATATATATTCAATATATATGTATTAGATATATCTATTGAATATATATACAAGTTGAATATATATATATATATATATATATATTCAATATATATATTGAATCAAATATTAATTCAAATATTACAATATTCAAGAAAATACACTCAAATATAAATAAGGTTATAACATAATAATTAGTAACATGTTTCGATCACTTTCTACGATTGTCGTTCACATAATTCAAAAATAGAAGCAACTATTTTCTTTCGGTAGCCATATACATTCTCATTACCCCACTCAATGCTCGGGGAACCTGAAATGATGCGTTCGACGTACATACACAGAAACATTCCGGCATTGTTTCTGTCTTACTGATTGAACTGGTCATCAGGAGCAGCCACTCTAAATGTCACCTCATGCGGAAAGGCACGGACACCGAGTGAGTTATTTTCAAACCAATGAGATTTGTTTAAGAACTGTGGCCATAACATCTTCAAGCAATACAAATGCATCATTCGCTGCTCTTGGGCCCGGGGGTCTAATACATAATATATCGAATCGAAAACTTCAACCATCATTCGCTGCATCATTCTCATGTGCATTCGACACAAAATGTAGCGACCACTACTAAAACAAGGGATGATGATATGTAAAAAGAGTTTCAATTTTGTAAAGGCACAAACAAAAATCTATTTTATAATTAGTCACTATATAAATAAGTTACTTGTTCAACATGAAGCCATGATCTATGACTTTGGCCCACCTTTATGCCACGGGTTGCCCGATACCAATCAACATTTGGAACCCACATAGATATAGCATTTGTTTGTGACTGTTGTGATTGATTATTCTCAAAAACATGCCACCATGATCGACTGAGGTACAACTAGGGATGGCAATCGACCCGCGGATACCCGAAACCCGCGGATATCCGCCTGATTATTCGTGGGTTTGGTAGGTATTTCGTTCCCGTGGGTATGTTCATGGTTTAAAACTAGTACCCGTTTAGTTCGCGGGTACGGAAATGGTTTGGCACTACCCGTACCCGCAAAACCCGTGTACCCGCGAATTGTACCCGCAAAAATACCCGCGAATTACCCACGAACCCGTGAAACCCTCCCATCTAATAATTTATTTTATTAATTAATTAATTTTCAAATTCTGAAAATAGGAATTAGAACCCTAGTTCCCACTTCCCACTCTTTTCATTTCGCCGCTCATGGTCTCACCTCTCTCACTATCTCACCTCTCCCATTCTTCTCTCTCACGGTCTCACCTCTCTCACACGGCTCTACTGTTATATACTAAGATTAACATAGGTTGCTGTGATGTGTAGGTCCATCCTTATGTTGCAACCGGAAATAAGAACCCAAGTTTGGTATCGAAATGAGAAATTGCATTGGTTTTAGATGGTGAAGTCACACCCAAAGAATTGAAACTTGTTGGGGCCCATCGTCACCTTGGTTCTACTATTACCAAGGTATTTTATCTTTGAGAAATCAATCAATGTCTTTAGTTTTCTATAACTTTTGTGGCCATTTGAGATCTCGTGGTTTGATGCAATGCTATCCAAGAATCCAGCTCATCTACGCCTATTTTCTCCTCGTGTCTCTGCTTTGTTGATATCCGAATAGTATGTTGTAACGAGTTGATCGATTCTTGGTAGACATTTTCGAGAGATCTGCAGCTTTGATGGTGAACTACATAGATGAGATCCGATCCCAGGTTTCATGTGGTCGCGGTGGTCCATGGTGAAGGTTTCACGGTAGTCGCGGGTGGCGGTGGCGGATACCGTCGGGTGGCGGGTTCACGGGTATCCGCCAACCCGCGGGTACCGCGGTCGCTGGTATGGTTGGAATCTCCTACCCGTCGCGGGTCGCGGCGGGTCGCAGGCGGGATCATTTTGCGGCATTTAAGTGGTTCGGCACTATCCGCACCGCCCGACCCGATTGCCATCCCTAGGTACAACTGCTCAAAGAAGAAATATATATTCACGTATATATGGTATATATGATATATAAATTAATTGATTTCATAAAATATATATTTACTATATATATTCAATATATATTTTCCTACAACTTGAATATATATTCAATATATATATGTATATTGGATATATTGAATATAAATTTTGAATATCATTTATTTATTCAATATATATATTCAATATATATATATATATATATATATATTATATACATATATATTCACATCTATAAGAAATACGAAATATATACTTACAAAAAAAGCGATGTCCAATATAATCGTGTTCTCACTATTGACCTCATCCAACAAGACCTGCCCGTTTATTAATCTCGTCCTCAGATGCATCATGTACAAATCAACATCCTGCAATAAATAATTTATTTTTTAAATAACGATTTCATATATGAAAATACAAATAGTCTCTACTTACCCCCACGTCAAGATCAGCAGAAGGGTCTTCGATGCGAACAAAATCCCTGAAAGTAAGCGTGCATCCACTGTCTCTAATAATCACGGAACCCGTCCTTGCCTCAATAAAATTTTCATAAAAAGCGAATACACTATCGAGGATAGGACGAGGCATATGACTATTCACGTACGGTGACCTCAATGCAGCCGAAGCGAAACTTACTCGTTCGCTTCTACGAGTTGGCTAATTTTTTGTTTAAGCAACAGAGTTAGAAAAAGTAAACATATCAAATATGATGTAATAATATAAAATAAGATAATTTACCAATTGTCTCGGCTGTTCCATATGCATCTCTGGCATGGAATGACGAGCTGGATCCTCACTGTGTGATGGGCTGATGCCTCCAGAGCTAGATCTATGGACCTGTAGAGACTGACGATGAGGTGTATAATCTGTTTGTGGTACAAGAGACGTCGAATCTGATAGATGAGTCTGTTGGGGTACATCTGAACCCGACGTAGGAGTACGAGTAGAAGGTTTCCGCCCCGATCGCCACTCAAAGATCGGCGGTGGGGTAGTTCCACGATGGGATGGCGATATGCCTCAAGATTATGCGAACATCTACATCGAGTCTTATCTAGCATATACTCAAACCACATCTTGATCCTTGAATATTCTCTCGAACCACATCATGGATCGTGTCTGTGATCCAACGACGATCATGTTGACTCAGACGTCTGTGGTGCTCACCGTCACCGTTAGATAAAGAGAACGTGGCTGTCTCGCACGCCTCGTATCCCGCTCGCGTCCCCTATATCCCGCCGTCGCCCTCGTCCGACGACGCTTTTCTCCACGCATCGACGTCGTGGCTCCTCATGCTCGCATCAATCTCATCAACAACGAATGCGTGCCTCGCATCTGCGTGCGATCGATCATCGACAACCCCACGCCAAGATCGGTGAAGGCTCGCTCTAGAACAACGGTGGGTGTGTGCTCTAGTGTGGGCGGGGTTGTTCTCCCAAGCATAAATGGGAATGAGACTCCTGTAGTTCACGCCTAGTGCACCCGGATATAGAGATGACGTATAGTACGACATGCTCCTCTCATAGTCGTCCGGGACTAATTCTAAAAACGGTCGCCCCTACAATAAACCAAAACATATTACTATATATTTGAATAGAAAACATATAATATAATGAATAAATAAAAATTATTGAACAATAATAATACCTCACGATCGAACATGAGCTGTGTATCCTCGTCAATCATCTTCGTGAACTTTCACCTCATGCATCTAGGATACGCATCCCGGACATATTTCACAACCGTCACGCCAAGATCCGAATGATCTCTAGTGACCAAATATACAATGCCCACGATGGTGCAGAGAAGTGATATTTCGCCTTGGTCTTCATATTCCACATGTAGTATTGGAGAATTTTATATGCATAGGCAGCCCATGGAAATCGCAACACGCCCGGATCGTCAACTAAGACCCAAATCCACGGATCCATAGGGTCGGCAAGTCGATTCAAGAACGAATGCGTAAAGAACTAAGACGTGGGCCACACGAAGATATAGATTACCGTCATCATCATCAATCGGACGGTCCGTATCAAAGAATCTCACACCTAGATTCTCTATACTAGTCCATCCGCCACCAACAAACCTTCGATAAATCTCAACAGATCGCGGATTGTACTCGATTGTAGGATCGAAAGATGACGTCCCAAAACTCAAACCTGTCACGAGCGCAAAATCCGAAAAGGAAAAACAAATTCTCCTTCCATTGATAAAAAACCATATCTCCTGATCTTTAAGACGGGGCTTAATGTCGGGATACCATATGATGCAAACTCATGTTTGACTTGGGTCCGTGTTCCCAACCAACTAAGTGACCAAACACCTCATCCACCAACTGCTCACCTATATCTCTCAATCTCATAATGACCCTTCTAAAATAATTGGACTTCAAGACGTCTTGATTGTGGATGGATGATTGATGGTCTCGGCCTTAAGAACTCGATGATTTTCTATTTATTAAAAAATTAAACTATGCTTAATTAAGAAATATGTCGATCAAACCTACACCACTACAATTTTAGAAGCTCATAATTTAAGGGATCACCGAATGATGACATTACAGGCGATAATTAGAGTATGTAAATGCTCCATATGGTATTGCGGTTCGATTATGATTTTAGAGGTGAAAATACCAAATAATCGATTATGATTTTGTAATTTTATATTTTATAAGTTATGTCTTATTTATTGTTAATATTATTCGTTTGGTAGAAATGTTTATAATTTAGGAATTAAAATTCATAAAAGTTCGCTTATTCGATTTTATACTAAAATTGAACCATTTGGTTCGATTAAATTAGATTTTAAATTAATCTATTTGTTCATTAAGTGACAAATAAATATCAATAATATCAAGCCTTTCATGTATTAATTAATAATTATCCACGACAACTAAATTTTCACTCCCCCAAAGTTACGTATAAGTTCTAATATCAATAAAATAATTACTACATGTTACTTAGACCGATCAAATAAAACACGAGATTCTAAATGATGAAAATATCCGAATATATGCAAATATGCAATTTACTTCTCAACTTATGATAATATAACTTGGCACACCAAGAAAAGTGAAATTCGAATAAACTTGACGTTAACATAACTAAATAATCTTACTCTCATAGCATTTGGGTTACACAGAATTGATTAAATCATCACAAAAAAACATAATTCAGTTTGAGTGATCAATGATCACGAAGTCAAATATGAAAAACACAAAAACCAGACAAGACTTAGGTTTATCGAGGATACCAGATACTGTTTTATGCATTCTTTAATTCAAGTCCAAATACCAAACGTGTTAACCTATGTACAAAGAAGAAAATACACGATTTGAAATTTTCCAGATGTTTACTTTCTTCATCACCCCCTCCTCCCCTCCCAAACTGTGATTTTATGAATGCTCTATAAAAATATTTCTTAGTCCAATCAAATCCAAACGCCTATAATAGCATAAGCTTGCATATATCCTAATAACACAATTTATCATTTTGTTATCTAATATTTACTTTTGTTTGCACTTAATTACTATCAGCATCCCTTTAACCCTGGACTCCTCAACATAATTCACAAAATATAATTCGAATCTACAATATAATTTACAAAATATAATTCCAATCTAGAATATAATTCACAAAGCATAAACAATACATAATTCACAAAAATATACAATACAAAAATATAAACAAAAAAATATAAACAAAAAAAAATAAAAAAAAGTACCTGCTGTGAAGAAGAAGAAGCCATGCTTGCCACGAGAGAGAGGGTTGGTCAGTCGGAACAGAGGGCGTCTGTCACGGGAAGGAGGTAGCGTCGGCCGCTGGGTTGGCCGCGGTTTAGCCGCTGGGAGAGAGGGAGGATGGCCGTGGGTTGGCCGCCGGAAAACAGATAGGAATGGAGGATTGGCAGCAAAAAAAGGGAGAGAGGTTGGGCGCAAGAAAGGGAGATGGAGGGTTGTCACGGAAGAAAGGGAGGAAGGGTTGGCACTGGAGGGTTGGCCGGTGATAGAGAGGAGGGTTGGTCATTTGGGGAGGTTGGCCACGGGAAGAAAGGGAGGAGGGTTGGCGGTGAGAGAGAGAGAGAGCTTGGCGTTGTGGGTGTCGGTGAGAGAGGAAGAAAGGAAATTTATAATAAAATTTGAATTAAAGTTACTAATGCATTTGAATCCGTGTTGTTTTATTATGTTTTGGAGTTATAATTGAACATTTGGTTAAAATAGTAGAACTTAAGATATGAGTTAATAAGAATATAAAACTTAGTATATGGGTTATATAAAATTTTTGGCTAAAAAATTAAGTAGTCAAATATTTATGAGCTTATTAAATAGACAAATATTAATTACAAATATAAAAATCATGGATTTCGCTGACTTTCATCCACACTTTCTTCTTCTTTCATATTCTGTATTTGTCATTTTCTGCAAGTCGAGGGGGAGACAAAGTCAATTGCAGCTTATTCAGCTTTATTTTCTGTTATGAACATGTGGGAATGTTAACTTCTTGACTTCTTGCAGGAATTTCTTCAAGAATAAAAGATCAAACACGCGTCGAATTAATGGTATTAATGCAATATATAATCTGGTAAGAGATTGATTTCTAGTGAAAGAGTTTCTTGTGCTCAAGGCAATACTGAGCTTCACATCTTTTTGTCTTTGGTAAGAAATCGTAGCCAGTAGTTGTTTGGATTCTAACAATGCCCACCACATGTTTAATTCAGTTTCGCTAAGAAATGGTCAAAGTCGCTGGAATCTTCAGTTAAGGATTGACAAGTCCACATTTTGAACTGACTCTTCGTATATATTATCTTAGATCTAAGACTTAGTAATACGCGCTTTATGTGATTTAACTGATTATTACTCTGTTCCAAGATCTTTGTCAGTGCAATTCCATTAGACTTTCCATATTTAGAAATTTGCTTGCTAAATGCATTCTATATATACGCATTGCTACGGCTCTCTTTCCTTCCAAGTACTCTGTTTTCATTACCTTTCTTCACATACACTTGACTTCTCTGTGTCTAGATGCTTTTGCAATGCAGAATCAACACTTCTTTTGGTTGCATATGCTTTTGTTTATGTGCTTTTGCGTTGGCCCGTTGTACGGTTTCAATGCAACTGCTGCAAAAGCAAATGTAGGAGTGATTCTTGATTGTGATCAAACTGTGGGAAAGATAGGCAAGACTTGTATCTCCATGGCAATCGAAGATTTCTACTTCAACCGTGATCACACCACCATGATTGTGCCTCATTTCAGAGATTCGAAGAGTGATGTTGTTGCTGCAGCTGCTGCAGGTATACTTAGATTCTTTTACTGTCTAGTAAGAATATTTGTAGATTTTTTCCCACATGTATAAAGCTTAGATTCAAAGCATGGGAATGTTAGCTAAATTCTTGTTTGAAATTTTCTTGCAGCTATAGATCTGTTAAAGAATACTCAAGTGATGGCGATACTCGGGCCACAAAAATCCATTCAAGCAGACTTCGTGATAGATATTGGTAACAAAGTGAGAGTCCCAATAATATCACCAGCAACGAGTCCCTCTGTGTCGCCTAAAGACTCACCATACTTTATAAGATCAGCATGGTGTTCCTCTTATCAGGTGAAAGCAATTGCAGCAATAGTGAAGAAATTTGGTTGGAGGGAGGTCGTTATTGTGCACGACGATACCAATTACGGAAGGGGATTAGTGCCAAATTTGACTTTGGATCTGCTAGAGAGCAATGCTTTGGTCTCATACCAAAGTGTTGTTTCGTCAACTGCCACAGATGATCAAATCCGTCTCGAACTCTGCAAGCTGGTGAAGATGCGGACTAGGGTGTTCGTCGTTCATATGCTGCCAGACCTTGCATCCCGGTTCTTCAAGTTGGCTAAAGAAGCCAGGATGATGGACAAGGGATATGCTTGGATAATTGCTGATGTGCTCACCAGTCTCTTGGATGCTATGGATTCAGAGACTATGGAGGCAATGCAAGGTGTGCTAGGGGTGAAGGCTTACATTCCAGAATCCGGTGAATTTAAAAAGTTCGAAAAGAGATGGAGAAAGAGATTTCATGAGGATAATCCGGACATGGACAGAACAGAACTCAATATTTTTGGGCTGTGGGCTTACGACAGCATCACAGTTTTGGCAGGGGCAATCGAACGAGTTGGTGTGACATCCACGCAAATGAATAGATCGGTTGTGGGTGGAAATTTGACAGATTTGGAAGCAATAGGAACCTCATTGGCTGGGCCATCACTTGTTGGTTTGATCAAAACCACATGTCCATAGGGCTGAGTGGCGATTTCAACATAAGTAATGGCCAATTGCAGCCATCTGCATTTGAGATAGTTAATGTGAATGGCAAAAGAAATCCAAGTTGGATTCTGGACCCAAAATGTGGAATTTCAAAGGAACTTAAGCCAGATGATAATTGCTCGACCGAAAAGGAAAATCTTGATCCGATTATATGGCCAGGCAAAGAATATAAAGTGCCTAAAGGGTGGAAAATTCCTATTAGTGGAAAGAGTTTGAGAGTTGGAGTTCCAGCAAAACGTGGTTTTAATGAATTTGTATTAGTTGACACGAATAAAGAAACAGGTGACGTTGAACCAACTGGTTTTTGCATTGATGTTTTCAAAGAGGTATGGGATAAAATGCCATATGCTGCCCCAGTCGAATATGTTCCATTCAATACAGAAGATGTGGATTATGATGAACTTGTTCAGAAAATAGACCAACTGGTAAAAGCAGAACCCAATTTAAGCATTTTGTTTGATACATTTCTTCGTGCTTTTTTCCCGTGTTACTTGTTACTAAACGTCGTGTCAACGACAATAACAGGGATTTGATGCAGTGGTGGGAGATATAACGGTCACAGCCAACAGATCAAAGTATGCAGATTTCACATTTCCTTACACAGAATCTGGAGTTGCTATTGTTGTCCCAATCAAGCCTAACGGGAGGAAGAATGCGTGGATATTCATGAAGCCTCTAACAACCGGCCTATGGCTAACAATTGGCGCATTCTTTATCTTGACCGGATTAGTCGTTTGGGTTCTTGAGCATCGCGTGAATAAAGCATTCCGGGGTCCACCTAAGCAGCAAGTTGGGATGATATTCTGGTTCTCATTCTCAACACTTGTTTTTGCGCACAGTAAGTCCAAAATTCTTGATAATGTAAACCTTAAAAACCTCGTTTTTCTTCCTTATGAAACTCAGCTAGTTCATCTTATTATGACAGGGGAGAAAGTGAGGAGCAACTTGACAAGATTCGTGGTGATCGTGTGGGTGTTTGTGGTGCTGGTTTTGTCCTCTAGTTACACTGCAAACTTGACGTCCATGCTAACAGTAGATCAACTGCAGCCTAAAATCACCGACGTGAATGACCTGATTAAGAATGGAGAATATGTTGGCTACCAAGGGGGCTCCTTCGTTAGTGGATTCTTGAGGAACAACATGCACTTTCAAACTGATAAGCTGATAAACTATAGCACTAAGGAAGAATTTCATGAAGCTCTCTCCAAAGGCAGCAGAAATGGAGGAGTAGGTGCAATTATCGATGAACTCCCTTACATTAGGTCCTTCCTTTCCAAGTATTGCGACAAGTATACCATGATTGGTCCGACATATCCGACTTCTGGCCTTGGATTCGTAAGCTCCATTTTTCTTTTCACTTTTTTCCCTCTTGCTTTTCAGCACTCAAGATTGTTGAGCTAATATTTCATTGAAAATTTGCAGGCATTTCCAAAGGGTTCGCCACTAGTTGTTGAAGTTTCACGCGCAATCTTGAGTCTGAAAGAGAAAGATGCAATGGTGAAAATCACCGAAAAGTGGCTAGGAGATGCAAAAGATTGCCCATATGCTGATGGAGCTCTGAGCACCTCGCAAAGCCTCAATGTAGATAGTTTTAAGGGGCTCTTCCTTATTGCTGGGGTATCATCGACACTAGCTCTGGGTATATTTTTGTCCACTTTCTTGTATGAGAATTGGTATGTGTTAGAATCTACTGCTTCAAGGAAGGAAAAGCTTCTGGGCTTGCTAGAATTTTTCGAGGGTGAAAGACTAATCATTATCGTCATCAAAGGAATCATGAAGTCCTGATCATGGATTCGGAGTTTCAGCAGCAAGTCCAGCCGTGAGCATTCCATGTGATCAAGAAGGATGTTTTCACAAGATGAAGGGTTCTCAACTTTAGATATCACTCCTATTCAACCTGCATTGCCACAACAGGAGGCTAATTCATGAGTATATATATTTAGTTTGTAGCTTAACTGTAGAGCAACATTTTAAGGCTCGCAATGTAGATACACATTGTACAAAAAATGTGTATTTAGTTTTAGGTTATCATTTAAGTTAGAAAAAAGAGTTCTTGTATGTTGTTGTCCATAATTGGCGATCAAGTCCATTGTAATCCTCAGAGTAAAGATAAGATAAATTCCGACATTAAACGAGTATTATTTTATTTATTCTTTTGGGTTTAAGATCTCATAATAAATAGAGAAAAGTGGATTTACCCAAAAAAATTTGGGGGTTAAAGATTCAATTAATGGTTGGGAAAGTAAAGTATCAATTAGTTACAAGTAAAGTAGGGTTTTTTTCTGTCAACATTCAACAGCATGAGAATGAGATTTCCTTGGAATGAATAGTTGAAGTAAGCTCAACTTGTCTCGAGGGGCAGACCTCAAAACTCAGTCACATAATACTCCACGGAAATGTTTTTTTGTAAGAAAATGTAAACTGGACTATTTAACATCAACCATGGAATCTAAACAAAAACCTATTTTCAAGAATTGGTCAGAGCTGTCAGTAATCAGCAGAGATTTTGACCCAGCCAATTCAAGCCATCAAAATATCTGTTATGAAAAAACAGCCCGCCATGCTAATTATCTTGGAACTTCAACAACATATAGTAACAATCATAATGTCAATGTTTTGTCTCAGTCAACTCAGAAAGTGATGCTAATTGCTTATGAATTTTGACTAGCCAGTGACATTGGAGCTATAATATTTCAGAAATAAGTTTTTCACACACACAACAACACATCCCTATTTATTTACAAAATAAAAACATGCATGACAAGATCCACTTTTTAACTCTCTCTATCCATTAATATTAATATATTCATTTATTATATTCATGGTCCACCTTTTAATCTCACTACCCAATAATATATTTATTATTATTTCCATTCATTTTACGCTCATTATAATTTATTAAACTTATATCATCAAAGACAATGCAAGCTTTTGATGGACGAAATGTATATATATTTTTAGATTCAAGCTTATATCTTGTATTTGGATCGGACAAATATTACATATATCGTGACACTGTTTGACGGCAATTTGAGAAATGTAAATAGACTTTAAAAAATTAGGCAGCCATATTAAATATCACCAACACTTACACAACTCAATTTATTACAGTAGCTTATCATTTACCGACCAAATTATAATTATAAGAATTTTCTCTCACTAGCGTATAGCCTTGGTTACCTTGGATGATAGCGCTGACCAATTCTTGTAAATAATCAGAAAGAAGTGTGTACCATTCTTCTATAAACACTAAATTTCTCACGTAATTAGGGCGTAATATCGCTTGATTTTGTCTTTCTATTTTATGCGTGTTAATTTTTTTCTCCTCATTTTTTTTAAATCGAAAAGTTAAAATCACTCTATTAATATATAATAGCAGTGACTTTGAAATCACAAAACCTCTACTCAAGTAGAATTTTTTTATTTATATGTTATATTAGACATTATGTTACTATATGACAAAAGTCCAATATTTCTTCTTGATATATTTTTTCGCATTGATGTTTGCTTGTCCGAAAATTCAACCAGTGGATCATCAAGACTTTATTAGCAATTTAGCCTACTTGAACAATTTAAATTGTAGTCATGAGCTATATATTTCAATATAAATTACATTGTATAAAGTTCCTTTCAGAAATTGGTATGAATTGTTGATTAGGGAAAGAGAATATAAATAGATATAATCTTACACTCAACTCAGAGCTTTACAAAACTCTCGAAAGGTGTAAAAATCTTAAGAGAGAGAGACTGTGATGGGTAAATAAATATAATCTGAGACTCAACCCTTTTTGTATAATGGTTCAATGTCAACATGAAGTTGACATTTTGTTTTTGTATTTAGGCATGCAGTAGCCCTTCTCCAAATTGCTATCATCCACGTATCTTTACTGAGTGTTTCTCAAGCAATTAATCTTCTCGTTAATAAAAAATAACAAAACCATCGTTGAAGTCAATAAAAAAACATTAATAACTAAGACATTGATCTTTTATTCCATCAATATTTAAGTTTCAAACATTTATCTGTCTATAATGTTCAATGCACATTTTGTAGTTGATTACAGGCAAATCAACTCCCAGTTCCACCTAGTTGCTAAAGTTTCAGGGGGAATCTAGCAAATTCTGGAGTTGTAACATTACAAAAATAAGGCACCAAAGAAAGCACTTGTACATATAACACAAAAGAATTATGCAAATTTAGGTTCTGTACTAACACCTTATCAACATATACACACTCAAAATGCTCCCCTGCTGAGAAACATAAAGAATTCTAGCCTTCCAAGAAATCAAATTTATGGCTACAAATCTACTGCTTTGATCATTTAAAAAAAAAAAAAAATTGGAGCAAGCAAATAGTAAAAAGGCATTTACCCATCACAAACTGTGCGTCTGCAGTCTAATGTACAGATTCTGTAACAATTTTACCTCATGAACTTCCATGCGATCTCATAGATGAGATAGATTGAGCTGAAACAGAAGCAGTTGGACTGTTGAGATCGCGCTCCCCATTGGCGTTCTTCGTTGACCACTCAGCTTCTCTATGGCGTCCTGACAAACTTCATTGAACCAGTCATCTTCCGGGAGTACACTGCAACCAGCAAGACCCGTAATGTTTATGCAAGCCAGACAATAGATGAGAACAGTATAATCGAGAATATTTCAGCTAATGCACATATAGTTATTTTTCATCTCAAGAAACGCCAACCCCAGTATAGATACTACATCAACATTTTCATAACTCTCACTTAGATATGAATAATACCTTGACCTCAAAAAAGCTTCCATCAAATTAGAACTCCAGCAATCACAATGTTGTATATCTGATTTGTTGTTCTTTTTCCAGGTTATGTTTTCTTGTTCCTTTTTTTCTTTTCTTTTTGTTTTTTTTTTTTTTTTTTTTTGGGGGAGTGGTTGGTCAAGTAGCATAAATCTCGTCACTCAACATGTAAGTCCCAAACTAATGTTTAATTACCAATATGAATCCAGGGTGATATTGCAACGATGCTCTAGCAAATGTCATGATTTCTTGTAGAGATCTCTTTAATTTTATTCCACACATTTCTAATTCAGCTTGTCGTAGTGACATTCTATTTCCATCCATGACATTATCAGATATTCATTAGTTTAATTGTTATTTTAAATAAAAGAAATAAGGACAATAAGCTCAATCAAAACTGAACATGGAAAACAGTGACGGAATATTACCTATATGGATCCATGCCTGTTGAAGAAAATGCAGCTATTGCTTTATTTATAATATCATTCACCACACGATGCAAGTTCCTGGACAAGTACCGCCTTATGGCGAAGGACATGACAAATTTCATATCCAGATAGAACTGCAAGAATAAAGAATATAAGTGCATAGACAAGTGCATGGAAAATAGAAGCAATCACAGAGCCGCAATCAGTTTTACAAACCTGCTGTAGACCAAGATCACCCAACGGCCTAGGTCCTTCCTCAATGTCATCCCAAAATGTTTGATCTTCTGAAAGCCATAAAATGACAGTCTCCGTTAGCCTCATTAGCAACAATGTGGCGAATCTCTCCCGGCCTACAAACATATCTGCTGCTATACTAGCCATCCTATTCAACTTTGCGTAAAGATCCTGGAAGCATTGAAGATAGCATACAATTAATGAATGTGCAGCTCTGCAATGTTCGTAGTGGAAGGAACATAATAGGTTGTACACGATATTTTATCCAAAAGAAAGAAAGAGGAATTCACAATATAAACACCACTATGCAAACAGTTTATCGATATAGGAAAGCCAGCTGATCAACTTGAAAATGGGAAGTATACCTGAAATACGGGAGTCGGGAACCACTCAATTTCGTCTGCATTCCCATTCATATTTATGTATGTTTCTGCAGTCAGATAGCTATCACCTTCTTCAGTAAAAATAAGATCTAGAGCATGTTGCCGGCAGAAACTATCTTTCAATCTATCAACAGAAGTCACGAGGCGCCTCCTCCATTCCCTTTGCTCAGGATTACGGTTTTGGCGGTCCATGGGCCTTCTACGAGCATCATCCTTGTAATTAGCCTGACTTAATGGGGCGAGCTTCATTGCTGCACGAGGCAACAGCTCCTCAGCAAGTAAGGATGCATTGGCAAGCAATGCTATTTGTTGTGCTTCAGTTTCAGCCATTCGAACAATTTTATTTCCTGAACCCTCAAAATCTGCCTCTTCCTCCATTGAAGCGGGTAAAGCTTTTATGAGCATACTTACATAGGAATTGAACACCTGGAACAAGCCATCCAGTGTTCTACTTCCTAACTGCATGCTTAATAGGGCCCTACATCTTCAAAGAAGTCCTGCACAACCAACCATAAACACCGTAATAAGGATCAATTTTGCACCATCTATAAAATAAAATGTTGCAGAAAATAACTAATGCAGATATTTTGTTGCCAAAAGTGCATCAACACACCCTTTCAAGAGAGTTTTAAAACCAGAAAAAGTGAAGCCATGATCATGAATAAGCAAGTCATCCTAGAACATGGACTAACACAAGAAGATAAAACCATGCAATTGAAAGTATATTAAAAAATTAAATAAAAGCCTTGGTGGGTTAACTAAATAACTACAATCAAAGTCCAGCTACAACCTTAGAAATTAGAATTTTACAAATTTTGTTATTTCCAATTATTACAGTGTTCTTTGTCAAAATAATTTTTTAAGGTTGGCATCATCTACTATTCCCAATTTATGCCTGATCTAACTTTTGCAACTAAGTCATGTGTTTTAAGTCTATCACGGATATCTCAACTTAGATGCTAACATTATTGCCTGCTCATAAACCATGATGTTAAAAGTTTATCACAAGTGAAGATTGTCAGATGTTTTAGAAACTACCAGTTTCTAGGAATAATTTTCTGAGGGTAATGTGTTTCCTGGTGACAAAGGTAACAATATGAAAATGATATTTACTCAAGTCTATGAATCAGATTTCAGGACAAGATGTCCATCATATTCTGCCCACACTTCTGAACATAATAAAATTTACCTGGACCATTGTATTGAAACGATGAGCACTACTTGAAAGCCTGTGCTGATGTGCCAATGCACTACCAGCAACAGCTGCACTGGTTCTTCCAGACAAACGCACAGAGCTAGAAGGATAAGTGAGCTCCCAATCATCAGCAGCCGCTAAGGCAGCTGTACTCTCTTCAATTCGCTTCAAATTGGCATCCAGAGCTTGCTCAACACTGGGTCTGAAAAGCTTTATAAGAACAGGACAAAGAGCAAGACCACGAGCTTCCAGTAACGAACAGTGGCCTAATGCTATTTGAACACATTCTGCAGCAGATCTCAATCCCCCAGCAGCTGCGGATGAAGCTAGTGCGTGTCTTTTGACTAGAAGTGCAAATGCTTCTGTCTGTTTCGTTGCCCACATGACAAGCTCAGATGTATAAGCTGTCTCCTTGCCAAAAATAGCCATGGAATCACTTGCTGCTTGAGCAATGGCAGAGAATACAAGCTGTGAAAGTGCTGCTGTATATGCTCCACCATAAGATGTGCTCGATGGGCGGAGACTTTGCATGTTGTATTGATACCTCTGATAATGAGCACTAAGGAGTAAACTATGAGCACGCGGACCATCACCAAGCTTTTTAAGAGCGGAAATTGATGCACGGAGCTCAGAACCCCGTGTGGAAGGTTGGCAAGCAGCTTCAGCAAGCTGATCAGCTAACCTTTGTCTGCGTTCAGTTATAGAAGTCTGAAGTGACAGAAGCATGACGGGAGGCAGAGTCTTCTTTTCTTTTGCTTCAGCCACAACCCGCTCACCCTCATCAAGGCTAGCTAAAGCTTCATCGATCCTTCTTTCAGCTAACAATACATCAAGGAAATCAGGGAACTCTTTTGACCATTTCTCCAACTCAGTAAGTTCTCCCACTTCATCGTTGGACAAACCAGTTGTCACTGAACCATCAGCAACAGTGTCAGATGAAGAGTCAATATGAACTCCCTCAGCTAGATTATGAATCAGTGTTGCCTGAGTGGACAGCAAGTTTCTCATTGATGAAAGTTCACCCTCTAAGTCTGATATCTCTTTGGAAGTACTGCAGTATTTATAGAAAGTGAGAAGAAAACTATTAGATTAATACGTTGAATATGCAGCAGACGCAGCTAACTAGATCTAGTTTACAGTAAGACATGCTGGATAGTGGATGCACACTAAAAACATATGATAATAGAAAAGTGTCCTGATCAAGAAGAACACGGTAGAGGATATCCAGGGGTTCCCTATCTTTCAGGTCATTCAAGAGAAGGTCGGCGGCTATTATGTCGATATGAGCATGCAGCAGCTGTTGAGCCCTTGGTGGACAGCGGTATGATTTCTTTTACAGCTAGTTTCAGTACTTAATAATATCAAATTAGCTATCCATATAAAGAGGTAGTTCCACATCTTAGGTCTTTGAATGTTTCTCTATTCCAGTTGAAGTCTAATGATAATAACTCTATACAAAATTGGGACCAAAGGCAGAGAGCAGACATCATTACAATGACCCTGAATCACCAAAAAAAACTCACCGAATAAAAGCAGTATAGTTCGCATACACACTTCGACGCATTTCTTCAGCAGAAGCTCTTTTCAGATCAACAAGATATGAGCATAACTGTCTAATTTCCTGCAAAAAAAATGCTCAAACCGTTATTTTCAGCGCAAGCACCTATTTCCTAGTGAAGCCTAATAGATCAAATTCATAAAGCTAAGCATCACCACTGGGAACCGATTCCCCCACCCCCATCCTCATCTCCCCAGGCCTCCCTACTGGAATAGATTATGAGAGTTCTCACAGTGGGATTTGCTACTCTAGGCTATTGTACGTGAAAATGGACTGAGGTAGTCAGTAAGGCGGCTGCTAGGGAGGCAGTTGGCATGAGCTATAGCGTCCATTTAATTCTTATGGTATGCAAAGGAGATATAAATCGATAAAATGAAACTGGTATATGAAGCATAATGTATTGGAGTTGGTTAAAGCTTCATTTCAATCAGATCTTTCTATTTAACTGAAATCAGGTTCTCGTATCTGCCCACCACAATTGTTCATTTCTCTTTACCTATTTATAGTAGGAGCTAACAACTCGGAATTTGGAACCTAACCCCCCAAAACACCTTCCAAACACACATAATATTCGCAAATAGGGGCGAATATAAATTATTAAAAATTCATTCCTATTTTTGGGTATGTTTGCAAACTTGTACATTCTTTCTCTACAGAAAATCAAAGGGTAGACAATCAAAATGTCGAGTATTATGTTTCCCATGGTACCAACTTCATTAAGTTATCAATACACAAATTATAGATCATAATAACATGAAGGAAAAAAACTTATTCTATGATCACTGCCAAGAAATTTGAAACTAATCCTTTGATTGCGATACTACTTTAACAAAGAAGTAAAAACACCGATACCTATAATAAAAGATCTTCATTAATCATGGAACAAAATTTCCAAACAAGTTGCTATCAAATATTTACTTTCGAGCATTTTTCCAACCAAATTCAATTCCAAAATAGGACTTTTCCGTTTCCCCAATCAGCCCATTGATATACACAACAAAAACTCCTCACAAACCTTTTCGCTAAGCGAATGACACTTAGACTGCACAAAACCATCGGCATCGAAGTTATCAGACTTGAAAACTTTCAGATTCTCCTCAAATTTCGCCCCTCCATCTTTGACATTTCCCTTTACTGAAGCTCCCGTGTGCGCCGCTCTTGACCGAGCCGATTTCGCCGAAGCCATTGCTAAAAAGACTTCCTCAAAAACGAATTAACTGAACTAAAACAAAACCAAATCGGTTAACTGAGCTGAGTAAAACGGATTAGCCGCAATTCGGCGGCTCAGATCCGGCTGCTGCTGCTCCGACGCGAAGCTAGGGCAGCTCCGATCCGAAACTGGGGGAGAGAAATCAAGAGATGAGTAAAGTAGAGATGAGATTAGAGATTAAATCCGCCATTGAAATGGGGAAGAAGAGATTGGAGGTTTTGTGGAGTTTGGTTTTGGTTGGCGGAATGTTTTGGTGTTCGTTTGTTGGGCTGTCGAGGAAACAAGTCTTACTTTTCTTTGAATTAAATTGCACATGAAAAATTGTTTTCTTATTTTGTCGAATCATTTATTGGTATATTTTGTGATTAATTTGTCCATCAATTTCAAACTTTCCAGGAGAATTATATCATCTCCCCCACAATGTAATAATTATAGCTTTTCCTCGTCATCCAAAAAATAATCATAATATTTTCTCGTCATGTGAAATTTATACTTATATTGTATTTTTTACATCAGATAAAGTTATGAATTTGTGTTGGCTGCTGCTTCTTTTCCATGTAGCTCTAAAAATAACTATCAAAAAATAATCTAGCACGACTAAAATTTCTCATTTAGCACTCCAACCCATTCATCAAAAATTATATATGTATAATCTGCACGAGACAAATTTGCATTTCTATTGATTTCTTTTCATTTATGCAGGCCTAAAAGTAACTACCACAGCACGACTAAATTTCTTATTTTACCCGTCGAACCCTTTCATAAAAAATTATATCATTTAATTAATCGGACGAAACTTCATCACCTTAATTGAACTAAGATACAAGTTAGGTCATCTTCACCTCTACCACACTCTAGCTTTTAGTAGTTTTCACCATGGAGATTTGATAGTATAAGCAAAGATTCATTTTTGTGCATTCTTAAAGTAAACTTTATTGTAAAAAAAATGTATGCCAGCATTATTGATAATCAAGACAAACAAAAGAAAACAAACTGGAATAGCTGGTCATGAAGAAAGCCAACCAATCTGCCCAACAATAATTCCAATAAATTATTGCTTTTTCAGCCTATCTCCCACCAGAGAGAGAAAAAAATGCACCGATTTTTATAGTTTCAACAAAATCAAATAGAACAGCAGTAGCCAAATGATTGGCAATAGCAGAGCAAAAATCTACGTCAAAACATTCACATTATTATCAGTTCATTTGGATCAAACTCAGATCACAAGAACAGGTGAAGTTGTCAGGGAATTACAAAGCCAGAATAGTTTGTATCAAGACAAAACGAACACGAAAAGGATCTTCTGCCTGAGGAACGTTGAAGAAGACTCTTATGCTTGTGTCCAGCCTCATTCAGGAGTGTCAGAGCGGATGGCTGAAGAAACAAAGCGGTGAGAAAAGCTCCAATCAGATTAAAGTGCATTTCTGACTATAGAAGTTGATTGAAATGAAAATTTGAGAAGAGATACACTAGAAATGCAGCAAGCTAGCACATCACACGTGTACAGCACCATATTTAGACTTTCTAATATTAAACTAATTACAAGAAAGAATTGATATATAGAATATAACTATAATCCCCATAGTGCAAAGAAAAATGTCTCACATATAATCATAGAGCCCGTAGTCACCTGCATTGAATTCACAACTCTATAGCCATAGCTATAGCTGATAAAAATGTCTCTTTATTTGGTCTTTCATCTGATCATGGTATTAATGTATATATCCAACACTCCTATATAGTCCCGAGTTCAACAGAACATTGCAACCCAATTTCCTGATAGAGAAATTAACCGTGGCTTGATAAACCAACCAGGACACTTTAGAAATAAGCTATATCTTTGTTTCAAGCTATGCTTCATGGCCCTCATCCCATGAATTCTTTCTTAACAGGCTTAAAAGGAACTTAACATTACAGGAATAAGTAAACACCTAAAGATTTGCAAGTAACTTGCTCCTCTTCAGAAACTAAGGAGATAGAATATATAGAGCATGGTGCAATACTGTTTCTCAACACAAACAGTGCTAAAAAGATTAATGTTCAGGAAAAGGGCAAGATCTTCTGGTGTTAATTGGGACTAAATAGGCCTAGTTTAATGCAACTTTACAAATTAAGAGTGATAGACAGCTACGAAACTATCAAGATTCAAGACATGTGTCTGCTTTCCGCTTGAACTAAGAGGCCAGAGCAGATGGGAAGAAGTGAGGCAAATACTAGCTGGAGAAACAAAGATGCATGGTGAAAGCAAAACATTTCAATAAACGGCTTCCTGAGTCAGTGTGAGACTGTAGCGAAAATGATTGCACTAACTCCCTAGATGAACAAGAATTAAGAAACAATGTAATAATTTGTAACTATTGGCCCAAAATGAAATCAGTGTAGTAAAACAGTGTTTGCTTAGGAACAGAGATCGAGAACAGTGAAGGTGAATGTGTGCCATTCAACAAAACCCCAGGGCGAAACAAAGGGCGGGAGAGCAAAATCAATTACATGACACATAAAACAAAATCAAGCGCGCAGTTACTGCCTAGTAAAAGACAACTATCAAATATTATCAAGAACGCTTCTCAACAAAAAAGGCATAGCCATCACCAACCATTTAGCCCAACTAGGTAACATTACGCTTCAAACCCAGCTCCAGCAAAACATAAAATCAGTTTAATGTAGACTTTCCAATTAAAACAATCCAATCAGAAACCAAAGACCTAACAATCAAAGGTCCAAACATCACACATCACATAACTCCAAATTCAATAAGCATACCGCACAGTTATGTCAAGGCCATAAACACAAAGCGTGAATCAATCACAACCAATTAATCAACCCTAACAAAGCCTGGCAACAGCTGAAACGAAACAATCAACAACGAAAAACACAACCAGAGACCCAATTGATCGAAAAATGAAACAGATCACAAAATCCAAATTTAAAAGAAAAAAAAATTACTTGGTTTCTCAGGCTTGCCGTCGACCCATTTGGAAACGTTGAAATGGACCTTCTCACGAGCCAAAGCTTCAGATCTGTAAGGCTCCTTCAAACACTGCCTGACGAGACCCGCGCAGAGATTCGAGTAGGTTATATAGGTCATTCCGGCAGCTCTCCAAAATGGTTGCGCAGCGCTGGACGACATTTCTTCCTCTTTTTTAACTTTCTCTCAGTAGCTCTCTCTCTATCTCTGTGTGTGTTTCACCTCACAGTGCGTGTGCGAGTGTGTGATTGATCAGGGATCCGTTGATGTAGGCCTTTCACCTTGTTTGGGTTCCCTCTAATGGGCCTCCTTCTAATCCAAACTTAAAATTTTTAAATTACAAACCCATTTTCCCATATCAATAATTTGTGGTTATTTCTTTTGTTTCGAAAGGCAATTTTTCATATCTCAATCTTGAAAAGGGATGTCCTTTGGTAGATGTAACATCCCAGCTCGAGCTAGGACCTTAAGTAGAAAATGCTTACGATAAATTCCTTTTAATTAATAATTTCCTTCATGCTCCTACAGCGTAATTTAGCATAATAACCTGGACGTCACCTAAGACCTTATTGCTATAGAGTATAGACTAAGATCCTCAATTAGAATCTAGTTCGTCCATGTAAATCACAAGTTAGCAAATTACAGCCGACTACCAAATTAATCTATCGCATAAAATGAGTAGGCCGATTATTAATTCGAGGATGCCCCAATATAGTCTCTACTTCCCCCATAAAAATTGAGAATATTTAGATGGAGCTACTATGTTCCTAGAAAATCGCCCCAGAGAAAAAATTGGATTTTGGTTATAGTTTTCCATGCGATGGCCCTGGGCGAGGGGATACTTGTGATATTTTGACATGAGACGATTTTATTTAGCAGTTTTTTGGATATTAAATACTATTGAATGAGTTACTTTTTATTGGCATTGAAAGCATATCACATTATAGCATGGTAACATTTCACAGTTTAATGAATCTTCCACTTATTTGATGGGCTTGGCTAAGAGATTATGCACGGTTAAATTCTTCACAACTTATCAATGGATATAACCCTTTTGGTATGTAGTTTATCGGTTTGGGTATGGATGTTCTTATCTGGACATCTATTTCTATTCCATTTTTTTACCCTCCACTCTAGGGATGTCAATGATTGGGTTTTATTTGGAATGATCTGGAATCGTTCATAGTCCATTAAATTTTAAAATGTAATTTCGGTTTCGGTTCTGGTTTGGATTTCAGACCCGTTTTAGAATCGGACCGTTTATACTCATAGTTTGATAGTCCGATCCGATCCGATCCGATCCAGTTATGATTCCAGAACCAATACCTATTTATTATTTTTGGTTTGAGTAAAACTCATCGATTGACAAGATTAAGCTTAAGTAGGCTTGTCAATGAATCGGTTTTATCCATATCGATCTAGAATCACTTATAGCCCATTAAATTCTAAAACAACGATTTCGGTTCCAATTTCAGCTCAGATCTGATTCTGGTTCCAGACTCGCTTAGATCTGGACCGTTTTAGACTCATAATTGATGCTCCGAGTCCGATCCAAATCCGATATCTAATGAATCGGATCCGATCCTTATTTATTGATTTTGATCTGGATAAAACCCGTTCATTATATCTCTACTCCCATCTTCACTAACCCATGGAATCCACATATCTCGACAAGTTAGTCAGTGGGATGTTACAGTAGATGATTGTACTTACATGACACATCCAAATTATATTTTAATAGCTCACTGTTCTCACTTTTGTTTAGTAATTTTATCATGTGAATTATATTGTTTTCCGGAGAATATTAAGAGTATATATATATATATATATATATATATATATATCGTGAGAATGTGAAAATCAAAAAAATGAAAATTCGGAGTGAAAGTTGATGAATTTATTGGAAAAGTTACTGAATCCAAAAATAAAATTTTCGTCCTTTATGGTATTCGAACCCTGGGTGAAAACTTTGAATTTTTTGATTCAATAATTTTCACAACAGATGCATTAACTATCATAGCGAATTCATATTGTTCATAGCTAAATTTTGAGGTTCTTAGTTCTCACTTTAAAAATGATTCTTATTTGAACCTTATATATATTATATATATGACGACCCAACTTTTGGATTGACGGCTGACCCCACAGACCAACACGAGTCTTTTCAGTGTGTTTTGTCCTCACTCACACACTCCATGGAAAACTTCACAGGGGATCACCCATCCCACAATTACTCCAAGTCAAGCATGCTTAATTTTAGAGTTTTATGAGATGGACTCTTGAAAAGAAGATACATTTTGTTGGTATGAGTAGCATATATCAAATCTTTTCAGCTCTCCTCGAATATAAAGTCTCATACTTGCATATTCTCGAAATCACTCTCATTTCGGTGCATTTCGGTTCATTTATGTACCCCTTCGTTTTGAAGACTTAATCGAGCAGCTCCTTTCCATGCCCCATGCAGACGATCACTCAATATTTCGCCATTAAAGCGTCATTATATATATATATATATATATATATATATATATATATATATGAGTTGGATCAGAAGAACTCATCTTTTTAGAACTTGAGAACCATGCATAAGACGTTGAATATAATGCACAAAGCAGTATAAAGTTATGCATAAAACTTTCTAAAATTGTTGCACAACAAAATAATTTTAGAAAGTTTTTTATGCACAACTTTATACCGCTTTTTGCATCATCTTCAACGTCTTATGCATGGTTCTGTAGTTCGCAAAAAGATGTGGTTCTCATTGATCCACTCCCTATATATATATATATATATATATATATATATATATATATTATGAAAATTACTTAATCCAAAATTGATATTTTTCATCAGGTCGAATCCCATGAGGAGGAAAATTTCTTTTTTTTTATATTTTTTCGTTGACTTTCAGACGTTTTCATCAACTTTCACAATGAATTCATTATTTTTTTTAATTCTCACAATAAAAATGATTCATACATTAATCATCCCATATATATATATAAGTTCTGGTCATTTTTGGATATTTTTTCAGTAACTTTTGAATTCATAACTTTTACAACGTATTCATTATTTTTTAATTCTCACTGAGAATAAAAATAATTCACACGTTAATCATCCCCTACATACACACACACACACACACACACACATATATATATATATATATATATATATATATATATATGAGATGGATAGGAAAGAATAATTTGGTAGGAAATGAAAATAAATCTGGATCTTTGATTATTTGGGTCAATGGTTGAAATTTAGTTTCGATTGTACTACGCTTTATGTTTTATGTTTTTGTGCTACGCAACCATCGTGCAACACTAGAACATTTCTTGTGCATGCTATTGCAATGAAAGATGTGTTAAACTAATATATTTAGCGTATGTGCTACGAAGAGATGAAATATGTACTAAACTAACATGTGCAACATAATAATTCTGATTGTGCTACACAAATATGAAAGATATGCCAGATTTACATATCATTCATCTTTCCTACACTTAATTCCATTCTCACATGAACCATCCCCTATATATATATAGGAGATGGATCAGGTAGGAAATGATAATTTGGTAGGAAATGAGAATGAATTTGGACTTTTGATTCGCTCGATCAATGGTTGAGATTTAATTTCGTTTGTGTTACAATTTTGTGTTTTGTATGCTACGCGAATTACTGTGCATCACTACAACACTTCTTGTGCTACGCTGCAATGAAAGATGTGTTAAGTTAATATATTTAGTGTATGTGTTACGAAGAGATAAAATATGTGCTAAACTAACATGTGCAACATAGTAATTCGATTATACTACACAAATATAAAAGATATACTACACTTACATATTTATTCCTATTTCCTACTCGTATTTTCATTCTCATGGAATCATCCCATATATATATATATATATATATATATATATATATATATATATATATATCTATCCTCTATATAGGATTGGATTAAAGTAGATCTTATCCCGAGATAGTATGTAGACTCAATCTAGACCACATTTTGAACAACATCGCACCACAAGTTGACACATGGCGCCTCCTTTTCTTTTAATTTTCGCAGGACAAAATGGAAAAATCAAATCAACCTTTTCTCTCCTCCTTGGTAGCAGGCAGGCGGTAGAAGACGACGACGGCGGAAACGGCAGAATGACGACGCCGGCGGCGACGGACAGCAGTAGCAACCGACGAACATCAACAATATAAACAAACAACAACAAACAATAGATTTTGAAAGAAAGAAAAGAAGAAAAAATTTGGAAACAAAATTGATGGATTTTGAGAAAAATAGAAGATAAATTTGATAGATGATTGAAGAATCGAGAAATATGATGGCTATGGCGGTGGTTCACGAATTAATTCGCCAGAATCGGTGAAAGAGACGACGGAATTGACATAGAAGGATGAATAAGAGATTTTACGTCGAAATCATAAAATGCATTGAACAAAACATGAAACCGCATTGAACAAAACATGACAACGCGTTGAATAAAACATAAAGCGCATGTTGCCTCAAAACACAAACATGCATTGAACAAGCACGTCCACGCATTGATCAAAACATATCAATGCATTGAACAAACGTAAAATGCGAGCCAACAGCGCCGGAGCTAGGCCGAGCCTTAGGCAAGAAGCACGAAGCGCAGTCAAGCGGTGTGGCGCACGCTAGGCACGTCATACGGATGCGATCTTCCAATCGCATACATTTTTGTTCATTGAATGCATTATTCATTCAACTAAATCATAGTTTGTTTTCGCAATCACATAACAAATCAAATTACTAATCTACCCTTAATGAGCGAAAATCAGCGAAATTAAACTTAAAAGTCCAAAAATCTCAATCATAGGATTTATGAGATGAATGGATGAGATTGAGTATTACATACTATCACTGAACTGAGATCTATATGATCTATCCTCTATATATATATATATATACATTCAAGTTATGAAGTTCACAAACCGGGCACGAGATATATGCATTGGTTCCACGAGCACGAGAACCCCAACTTGCTCGAAAATCATACAAGAAACTCAACTTAATGGCACGTTCCTATGCAATAAGCCAACAACACAATAAAAGGCTTCTCCCATGGTATTTCGGCATATCAAACAAGTGATTCGAGCTCCATGATTTTTCAATTATACACTCTACTTGTAAACATTTATTCCTTTATACGAAATCGTTATTTGAGATGCTTCATAAAATGTAACATTCCACTCTGCAATCTCTTTGCAGCAAAATCTATTCGCATACAACCGCGATGACCTCTCCAATTGAGTAATCCCTTTTCAACGCAACAGAAAATTACAAAAATCGGTGAAGACATTAATTTAAAAAGTCTACAAAACAACGAAAATTACAAAATTTGCGTAAAATGACAGTTCCAGACAACCAATACTTTTGCTATTGAACTATTAAAGATAAGACTATTTGTGCATTAGAGTATCACTACAGCTTAAACAAAACTAGTAACAAATGGTTAGCAGTCCTGATGCGCCTACTGCAAAAAAAAAGGCATGTAGATCCATACGGAAATCGCCATTATACGAGCAAAACAGCATTTATGCAACCATCATTTTCAGGATTATCATTATACGAGCAAAACAGCATTTATGCAACCATCATTTTCAGGATTATTTGTAACTTGGGCGTATTTTCCTGCATTTACCACATCAAAGAATAAGGAACAAATATCTACTTTAAACAAAATTTAGGCAAAATAAGAAGTAACGCGATTAACCGTACCCCACACAACTTTCCCAGCAGGGGTGACAAGTCCAAGTTCGCTGCAATTGACCTAGATTATAGATGAAAGAAATGTCAGATGATGATGATGATGAAATTTGGAGGATGAAATTACAGTGAGGGGTTATACAAGTTGTTGCAAGCAAAGATTACCTCAATTATGGTTCCCCTAGTCATAACACCAAGAGAAGTATACATGGGGCCATTTGGATTCTTCTTTACACCGATGATCTCTAAATTGAAAGTACATTTTAGTTCAGGGTGAGTCACGTGCGCTTTTGTAAAACGCAAACCAGATGGGCGAATGAACCGCTCATATTTGGGAGGTTTCCTAGTGAAACTTGGTCCTACGAATGTGGCCTTCGTGATCATCCTCTTCCACTGCTTGGCTGCAAAACGTAAACCAAATAGAGAATACTATGAGCACGATAATCATTATGACTTAGAAGTCAGTACCACAAGACCTAGAAAACACCATGTCACAAAAGGATACTTACTTTTCCTTTTACCGGATCTGATTACCCTAAACATCTCATCTTCAGCGACAGGTCTAACCTATAAAGTCAACAGATATGGTTGATCATTACTCGATTTAATTGGAGCAACACAGCTCAATCAAATATAGTATGACATTAAACACTTGAGAATGGGTTGTTCCAAATGTTATGAGGCATGACGAGTGGTAGAGAAGAATCATTCAGAATTTCAGATGTAATTCACACTACCTTCCCTCAATAACTAGTAATATAAAGTGTAGCATCCACAAGGTAGAGTGAGTGCCAGAGTTTTAAATTAAAATTGAAGAATGAAACTACAGTTAGGCCTAAGAATGTCAAGGGTCATTCTTACTCGACAAAAAAAAATAGATAACTATCATACATCTGTGGGCATAACTTTTCATAAACCACATCTACATTCTAAGGTAACCAAAAAATAGTTGACATATTTTTCCAGAGAAGAGCCTCATAAAGAAAGCCTTTTCACAGACCACATCTACATTTTACAACTAAAAGACTAACAAAGGGAGAAGTTAACTACATAACCATCAGTCCATATGTAATGCATAGGAATTACAAAACGTTAAATCTGCTAGAAATATCTAACATAATGAAACTAGTATGCAATCACATTATTAGTTCCAACTTAAAAAATAAGACGGTAAAAGAAGCAAACTGGAAATACATAGTTGAGTGGAATACCTTTGGTAGAGGAACATCCCATTTTCCTGCCTTTTCTTTCTGTTTTTGCTTTACCGTATTGCTCAGCACCTGCACAGAGAACGAGTTATTTTCAGCACTATATCAAAATTGCTGCTATCAAGATCACAAACCATGTTTTTCATTATAGAAAGGCCAAGAAATAATATACTACCTTTGCTCTCGTGGTCTCATCACGATCAAGAAGATATGCAGGGAGAGCTCCTTCACGGACATTATCATCAACCTTGCGCCTAGTTGATGACTCCTCATGCATAGCCAACCTATCAATATAAATGAGAGTGAGAACATACATCCACAAAAAGTTGTCTAATTCATATATAACCATACTATACACATAATCTAAATGGAACAAACTTCCTTCCCATTTAATCACACTAAGGATAGGGGACAAAAATGAGAAGAATAAAAAACTTAACCATGATTAGACACCATGGAAATCATTTCACTTAATTATATTATCTGATTTCCACTATATCATCATACAAAACAAACTAACCAGTAATCAAAACAGTAAAAGAGCTTACGTTTTCTTCAATAGCGCCTTCTCAGCATACCGCTTCTTCGCAAACATCTTACCCTTAATACCCAATGTCTATCCATTCACAAAAATTAAAAACGATCATATATCTCACAGTTCTCAGAAATCAAATAAAACAACACAAAATTGACGCAAAAAAAAAAGAAGCTAACGTTTTGCGCGATTTTGGAGCGCTTGTGAACTTCACGGGCCTCCTTCTTGCGCTTGCGCTCGAAGTGGTCATGGCGGTAGCCATTCCTCTTCCTGTGCAGCTCGATGTAATCTCCTTGCGGCTGTCAAATATTTTCAAATAAGAAATGGAGTACGTATAAAAGAAATTAAGCAAAATTACGCTGCCGGAGTGAAATATGCTAATTCAGAAACATACCATTGTAGATTAGGAGATGATCAGGGATTTTGTGGAGAAAAATGAGCTAAAATATGTAACCTAGGAGCCAGAAAAACTTGATTATTTATATGGGGCTTGGCTGTAAACCGACCCGGAAAATTATTATTTTTTGTCCTCAATTGGGCCTTTTGCTTTTCGATAATGGGCTCATAATATCCGTTGAGGCTACATTTGTTTTGATCACCGAAATAAAATAATATCATTATTTATTAATTATGATGGTTCTATTTATAGCTTCCATTTTATTCATTACAGTTTTTTATTTAAAAATAATAATAAATTTATAATTTTATCTTTATAGCCCCCAAATTAAATATTTCATAAATATTCTCAATCCCTCTTTAATTTACTGATTTGTTGGAGGGGGTTAAGAGATTTGATTGCTCCCTGTTCCTGAATCGAGCAGCTGAAGTCCGAAGTCCAGCACATTGGCCGGAGTTAATGACCTTAACACAGCCGCCGAGGCCGCCTCACACCCGACCCCAGCTGCGTCTCCATCTCCTGCATCACATCATAACAAATTAACAATGTTGAGCAACATTCCTCCTGCCCAAATACACAACAAAAATAGATCATATAAATCAACCACATTATAAAATTTAACTTGTGTTGATAGAATGGTTAGTATCTGAAGTTAGAGATCTCATATTCGATTCCATCATGATAAAACATATAAATTTATTTGTGAATTGAATTTTTTTTATAAAATCCAATAATATTTGATTTGTTTGTATTAATAACTAATGGGACACACAACTCCAAAATTAAATTTTGGACCTTGATCGCAAAAGGCTTGTTGACGACTACTAATGCCATATTAGAAATAATTGATGGTGATATGCTAACCATTCTGAGATTTCTAGATAAGTACGCTATTTTTTAAGGCTTGAATCAATTGTTCATTGTCGGAGATGAAAAAGTAGATGAAATAATTGATAATTGAAAATGGATTAACGGAACAGATTCGTCATTATAGAGCTTCCAGAATATTTTTAAATCTTTAATTTATGGGCTACAGTTGTAAAATTGTAAATCTATTTTATTATTTTTATTAATTTTAAATAAGAGGTTATAGTAAGTAAAATAAGGACTGTAACACAATTACTAATCACTAAAATTAAATCAAACCACTCAAAACTCAAGTTGAGATATATTATTAACCGTTAATTTTAGAGTATGAATTGATTGTTCTAACAAATAAATCTTAACTCTAATCAATTTGATTTTTTAGCTGGTCAATTTGTATGATTTTGAAAGTACCTAAACTTGATAAACATTAAGGTCAAATAGCATATGTTTTACTTATGTTTGATCGCTATTGCAATGATGTTATAACGCTAAAAAGTTACTGGGACAGAGCTACGTAGCCCATCTTTTTGGAAAAAACAATTATATATTTGATATGTAAAAACATTTTAAAAAAGTTTGTTGAGTCTGATGGTTATAATCCTTCTTTATTTGAAGGAACTCGGCACTCTTGCCTTTTTTTTCTTTTTTCCTGTTTTTCTCTTCTCTCTTCATTTTTTTCATCTCTTTCTTTATTTCCTTCTTTTTATTCTCTTCTGTTTCTTTCTTTTGCTTTGTGCTTTTTTATCCACTCGTTCTCTATTTTATTTTTTCTCTTTATTTTGGGATCTTTTTTCCTTTTTTCTTTCTTATATAATTTGTTTTATGTTGATAAAATAAACTATGTTGCAGATAATAACACTAAATATGTGAATTAACTCTTAGCTAAACATATGTGCCCACTCTCTATAGATATTTAACATTTAATAACTAAATCTATTGTAGTCTAATAGGTTAGGATTTTCATCTCTCATTTAGGAGATATTGGTTCGATACCTCTTAGCTACATATTTTTCTTTTTTTTTCTATAATTTGTTTTATGTTGATAAAATGCTATTTCTTTTATTTTTCTATAATTTTATATTGATAAAATAAAAAATATATACAAATAATCAAATTTTATATGTGAATTAATATTATCAATCAAATTTCTAAAAGGATAATAAACTCATTATATTATTTAAATTATTATTTTATAACTTTTTTTAAAATTTTAAAATTAATTTGACCTCCCAGAAAAAAATTTCTGATTTCGTTACTGATTTTAAACATAATGTTCTAATAGTTTTAAAATAAGTTCATCAAACCTAAACTATGATATCAAATAGCTTATGTGGCTTGTGATGTGGAATTTTGCACGACAATCTTAAATTACATCTTAAAATTACATGCCGCATGCCGACGAACCGCCTAACATTTTCCAATAAAATTTTAGATTTCAAGATATTATTGTAAAAATGTCCAAATATTTTGAAACGTTATTGTTATCGTAGTCGTACATTGTAACTATGGATAACATATAAGTAGTATAAATATCTTTTATATGAAATTTCAACGTGTACGAACTACGAAGTATGAACTCAATTTTCGGTGCATCCATGACCTCCCTTATACCGAAGAAAACCCGGTTCATTGCTCTAATTCCCTTCTCACGTGTTTGCGCGGCAATCTTATGACCGTAAGCTTGACTGGAAGCAGGTACGCGAGGTCGTGAAAATATGCAGATTATGTGTTCGAGCAAATGCTAAAGCGAAGGCGGAATGGAATGTGGAGCTGCATGCAGCCTCCGAAGTTGAAGGAATTATTACTTAAACGAGCTAGACGTGGTGGCGTTTCTTGATCCACCGAAGGAGCTCATTCCTTTCGATCCTTCTTCATATAATCCTGCTGCTTATCTTTGGCTGGTACTGGTAAATGTTTAGTTGTATTTGTGTCAGTTTTAGCTAATCACTGCTAATTTATGTCAGTTTTGCTTCGGAAAGAAGGAAAAACAGTATCTTGTGTTAAATGAACTGTGGTTGATGCATGTAGTTTAGCGTAGCAACTTTTGCGAAAAAATTGTAGCTGAGATTTTCTGTAGAATTGATTATTGTTGAGGAAATTTACTAGTTGGAATACATTTCAACGCTCTTATGTTATCAGGAAAAAAAATCGATGACATACCGGAGGAAAGACGGCATCACCTGATCTCTTTATTAAATCCCAGGTTTGAATTTAAGGTTTTGAACTTTGGTCTTATTACAAGAAACTGACTCTTTCGGAGATTACCATTACATTACCATATAAGGATTACTGAATTTGTATGGGAAAATATGTTTTTCCCTCTTTGTTTCACAAAACTTAGTTTGTATTGTTTCTCTGTGTCTGGTTTGCAAAGCTTGCTTCATTTTCATGCATTTAGTTCAATAAAAATGTTGATTAAGATGCATTACTCTTTTCTGTTGCTCTGAATTTCTTGTAGACTTATATCAAGAGCTTGGGAGGTGGCCAGAACACGAGATGATGATGCCAAGTTAGCAAAGAGAAGTGCTTCTAGCTTGCTGTCTGACAGAAATAGTGCAGGTTCGCTTGAGTTTTGGAAGTGCCGAACAAGTGGAGGTGAAATTCCAGAAACTTATGTTTATTGGAATTATGGAGTGTGGTGTTTGACATTTTTTATCATATGACATCTAAAATTGTGCTCGATGCACAGAACTGTTTCCAGTTGCTTGGATGGGATTGTCCCAGAAGGTTAGGTGCCGGTTTTAGGCTGTCTTTCAAGCTATATGTTGGGGATTCTCTAGTCCTTAATTTCACTATTACTTTAGGTTCTCTTACTATTCTGATCAGGCTTCTGCTGAATCTTAAGTTCTGTATGCTTTTCTTTTTAGGCAATATTTTGCTGCACATATGGGAAAGCCTATGGACGGGTTATTGGTAAGTTTGTTTACTAACGATAGATTAGTTGCATTTGCATCTGAGTGGTATTCAACAAGATTTAAACCCAACAGCATCGAGTTTTGTGAATTCTATGCTTTTCAACCTGTTTGTAGAGCTATACTTCAATTTTTTGGCGATGCCAGAAAATATATCCTGTACTTTGATGTCTTACTTGTAGCTAGTTCAATCTGTTGCTAATGGTTTCGCATTGTGGAACAGGTGGAAACCTGCTATCTGGAATCTTAGACAAACCAATGAAGTCATGTCAACGGAGCAGCCTTGTGATTTATCATACGAATTTGGAGATGGAATGCTGACTCTTCCAGAATACCGTCAAGAATATCCAAAACCAGGTTTGTCATCTTCGCCTCACCTCTGAAACATGTGACTTGCCAATTGAGATTTCTGAAACGTGCATATGTCTTTCTTGGTTACGTGCTTAGTTTTCGCTTCTCACCACTCCAATCTCCTGTATGTGGACTTAGAGCTCTTATATATTGTTACTTTGTTAGTGCTAATTGGCCATCAATCTTCATTAGCAATACACCCATGGCCGTTTAACGATCAAGTCGTGATATACATTCGCCATGTGGGTCCAGGAGTGATGGTGGGCAAGCATGGCAAGAAGGTAGATCTTTGCAACAAGTTCCCAATAAGCTATGCAATGAGATCTTGATGTTAAAGATTATTTTGCTTTCAGCAGCAAAACTGAAGAAACATGGCATTGAAACCAAAATATGTAAGATTTCTTGTTAGTATTTAAGTAAATCTCTATAATTTTGTAACCAAATTTTGTTGCAAGAACATGTCAAAAATCACCAGTTTAGTAATGGAGTGTAAGATGTATGCAGTGTTCAGAACTTCATCAAAAATCATCTTGTTGCCTACCAGTTGTGAACGTGATCTGATGAGCATTGTCTCGTTGCACTTGTATATGTTACATGTATATAGATGATGTCATTAGTCACTATTTTCAGTGTACAGATTAATTGTGAGAACATGATGTGGTGAAAACAATTTTTTCACAAATTTAGGAGATTTCTTCCTTGGAATAATAATATTAGATGAAGATAGAACCACTTATCTAATAAAATAGGACTCAAATCAAAATACAATGTTACTCTTCTTATCGTTTTTCTATGTGAATCTACATATCTACTTTGTAAACTAAAAATTATCCTGTACATCCAAATGACTATCTCTCTCTTTCTCCACACACACAACAACAAACACACACAATATATATTTGATCCATACTCTATATATATATATATATAAGATTATCCTATATGGATTGAAGTCCGTGGTTCTGGTGTTGAGAATCCTGCCTCTTCTGAAAACATCCCTTCTTGATCACATGAAATGCTCACTGCTAAACTAGGTGCAGAAACTCTTCCTCTAAGAGACTCCTCTGATAATCCATCTTTTTCTGATAAAAGCTCTAGCTAGTCCATGAATCTTATGTTTGGTAGAAGAAGCAGAGGTCAATATACACCGGTTCTCGTACATGAATTTAGATAAAAATACAGCTAGAGCCAAGGATGATGACAGACCAGCAACAAGAAACAGGCCTTTGAAACTATCTGCACTGAGGCTTTTAGAGTTGACTGTTGCTCCATCGCTGCCTCTGCAGCCTCCTTCTCTAAACCATTTTCTTGAAATCCTCACCATTTTTTCATTTTCTTTCAGTTTCAAGATTGCTCTTGAAACATCAGCAACTAGTGGTGAGCCCTTCGGAAATACCTGGGAAAGAGCTGTGTGAGTTTCCAACTAGACATGTTCGACGGCTATGAAAACTGTAGAGAAAACTGTGAACCGAACCCTTGAACAACCACAATCAAGCGGTTCACGAGTAGAACGGTGTAACCGGCGGTTACAACAGTGTAATATGCAGTTACAACTGTGCAACCGGCGGATTTTTCTTTTCCTATTTTTCCAATAAATAAAAATATAAAATACTATAGCATGACCAAAAATTTAATATAATTCTGATAAATGCCGTAGATATATTAAATAAAAACCCGATTTCTACTTAGCAATATTTATATTATAATATATAAAATTAAAAGGGGCCGATGGTCCTGATTGAAAACCACTCCGGTTTCGGCCAAAAAAGAAAATAAAAATAAATAGCCGAATCATCGGTTCGACCATGACAGTGGTGGGCGGTTACAAAACGAAACCTTAACTGTGACTCCGGAGGTTCAATAACCGGCAGTTATCAACCGTGGAGTTCGATTCGAAGAATAGGAGAGAAGGGAGAAAGACGACTTACAAATCCGAAACCAGAAGTTTGGTATATTGGACCGATCATAGTATACTTCCTGCAATATTTGGAGAGAAAAAGCCTAATGTAAGGGAGTTCATCAACAATGGCACCTACTCCTCCATTCCTGCTACCTTTGGAGAGGGCGTCATCGTATTCTTGAAGCGTTCTGTAGCTTCTGAACTTGGAGGTATCGAAATTCATATTTCTCAAAAGTTCGGTGACGAAGGAGCCATACTGGTATCCGACGTACTCACCATCCTCGATCAGATCGTAGATGTCAGTGATGGTAGGCTGAAGCTGCTGCACAGTTAGCATTGATGTCAAGCTTGCAGTGTAACTCGATGATAGAACCAGCACTACAAACATCCATACAATCACCACGAATCTTGTCAAGTTGCTGATTATCCTCTCCCTGCCATAAATTGATAACTAGTTAGTTCTTCTTTGGATCAACAAACAACGAGGTCCAAATATACGAAGAATCATGGCCTTACTGTGTGCGAAAACGATAGTTGAGAATGAGAACCAGAAGATCGTTCCAACTTGTTGAAGAGGTGGACCTTGGAATTCTTTGTTTAGGCGATGCTCAAGAGCCCAGACAACGAATGCAGTGAAGATAAAGAATGCTCCGGAGGTTAGCCAGAGGCCCGTCGTGAGAGGTTTCACGAAAATCCAAGCATTCTTGCTCTCGTTAGCCTTGATGGGGACGATAACAGCAACACCGGATTCTGTGTAGGGAAAGGTGAAATCCGCCAATTCTGATCTGTTAGCTGTAATCGTCACGTCTCCAGCCAATGCATCGTACAACTGTTTGTGACATTAGTAAGAAATTTAGTGTGTTTCATTATTAAACAGAAAATCTTAAAACTTGCTTCTTCATTTACCACATTATATTTTGAAATAGAATCATCACTATGATCTCCACTAATCTCGTGATCTAGAACTTCGACAGGAATAAACTCGTATGGGACGGCATACGGCAATGATTCCATCACTTCTTTGAAAACATCAATGCAAAAGCCAGTTGCTTCAACAGCATTTGTTTCTGTGTTCCTTTGAACTTTGGTGAACTCAGGGAATCCACTCCTCATAGGAACTCCAACCTTCAACTTCGTCCCATTTGTCGGAACCTCCCAGCCTTTGGGCACAGCAACTGTCTGTCCCGGCCATAGCACGCCCCCAAGATCATCCCTTTTAGTTGAGTAAACTGCCTCCGAGTCATCTGCCTGCAGTTTCTGTGAAATGCCATAGCTTTCTGTCCAGAATCCAACTCTGTTCACTCCTGCACCAACAATATTCACTATCTCAAATGCAGACGACTGTAGCTGACCATTCGTTATATTGAAATCGCCGCTCAACCCTTTGAACTTAGAGTTTCTGATCAAATGAACAAAAGATGGATCACTATTTGAAGTCCCTATGGCTTGCCAATCTGTCAAATTCCATCTTTGCACCAGTTTCTTGAACCGTGGAGATGCCACTCCAATGCGTTCGACTGCCTCAGCTAATGCTTTTGTGCTGTCATAAGCCCACAGCCCAAAAACATTAAGTTCTGTTCTGTCCATCTCCGGATTCTTCTCGTAAAACCTCCTTCTCCATCTCTTAGTAAAGCGGTCAAGTTCTCGCGATCTTGGAATGTAAGGCTTCACGCCTACGACGCCTTGCATTGCTTCAATAGTCTCTGAATCAACAGAATCCAAGAGACTGGTCAGCACATCAGAGATAATCCAAGCATACCCCTTGGCTACCATCGCAGCTTCTTCCGCCATTTGGAAGAAACGGGATGCAAGATTTGGTAGCATAACCACAACGAACACCCTTGTCTGCAGGGTCTTCAACTGAAGTAGTTGTTGAAGAAGGTGATTATTTTTGGCAGAAGGAGATACAACACTCAGGTTTGACAGTAAAACATTAATTTTAGCATTTCATCAGTCAAAATGGTACTAATCCATTTCCATAGTTGTTTTCATAAACTAGCACGACTTGCCTCCAACCAAAGGCCTTCACAATTGCTGCAATTGCTTTGGCCTGGGAAGAGGAACACCATGCTGATCTGATGAAGTATGGCAATTCTTTAGGCGACACAGCCGGACTTGATGCTGGAGATATGATTGGAACTTTCACTCTATCACCAATATCTATTACAAAGTCTGCCTGAATGGACTTTTGTGGCCCGAGTATTGCCATAACTTGAGTATTCTTGAGTAGATCTACAGCTGCAAGAAAGGTCTAATGAGAATAAGCTTTGATAAATATGGTATGTGATGAAACAATATAGATTGAAAATAGCATGTACCAGCAGAAGCTGCAGCAACAACATCACTGCCGGAGTCCCTGAAATGAGGCACAATCATGGTGGTGTGATTGCGGTTGGAGTAGAAATCTTCGATTGCCATAGAGATGCAAATCCTGCATATCTTTCCAAGAGTAGTGTCAAGATCAAGAATAGCTCCAACATCAGCCTTCGCAGCAGTTGCATTTTGACAGTTCAACCGAACAACGCAAAAGCTCATGAAGATAAGCATAGAACGTAACAAAATCTTGAATTCTCCATTGGCAAGCATCAGAGAATTCAAGAATAAGAACACAAACAGAAAGCTAATAGTTGAGCTTGCAAGATTCCGCACTTGGTAATTTGTAGTTAAATAAAGTTGCAGTCTTACGACACTGGTCAAACAAGCGTAGCCAAAACAACGGTTGCATAACATTGCATAACAAAACAACTGTTCTTTGCATTGGCCTAGTGGTAGAGTGATTCATGTCTGAGGCAAAAGGTTTCGGTTCGAGTCCTAACGCTGCCTTTAAAATTTATGTATTAATTGAACAAAAAATAGTGAATTCAGAGATCTTTCAATATGTGGACTAGGAACGAGATTTTTTCCCTAAAACAACTTATTAAATATTAACCTTGACTTGAAAAACCACATTCATATATTGTTGAATGTTGACAAAAATGTCATGTTTATGCTTTATTAATTATTTCGCCTACGTCTCAAGAAAGTGAATTATATTCTTAGTCGTGTCACGTGTGAATGCAACCTAATAGTCTTCCTTGGACATTGCATGAGAGAGAGGTGAGAATGATGTAACAACAATATTCTATATACATTTTCTGCACAAGTCAATGGAATACACAATGGAATAAATTTGGTGCCAACTCTTACAGTAGGTTGTAGTTCTATTGAAGATGACCCTTCCTCAAGTTGAGAAGATTCCTTTCATCACATGAAATTCTAATTCCTGAAGTTTGAACTGAAACCATTTCTGCATGAGTTGTTGATTCAACTGATGATTGTATTGGTTTATGATCGCTCTTCCCATCAAAAACTCTAGCAATGTCATAAAACTTTCCTGTGCAGAGTCCTTTCCGCGCCACGTCCAGTTCCGCAGGTGGGACCAAATTGTTAGGCCCCAACTCCCATGTTGTGTTGCATGATGGATGGGAGCCTCTCAGACTCTGTTGTTGAGAGCCCTTCATCTTTGAAAACATTCCTTCTTGATCGCATGAAATGCTCACTGCTGGAGGATTAGATGCAGAAACTCTTCCTCTAAGAGATTCCTCTGGTGGCAGGAAACTTTTTCTGATAAAAAGCTCTAGCTAGTCCATGAATCTTGTGCTTGGTAGAAGCAGCAGAGGTCAATATACATCGATTCTCATACACGAATTTTGACAAAAATATAGCTAGAGCCGAGGATGATGACAGACCAGCAACAAGAAAGAGGCCTTTGAAACTATCTGCACTGAGGCTTACTGTTGCTCCATCACTGCCTCCGCAGCCTCCTTCTTTAAACCATTTTCTTGAAATTCTCTCAATTTTCCCATCATCTTTCAGTTTCAAGATTGCACTTGAGACATCAGCGAGTAGTGGTGAGCCCTTCGGAAATGCCTGAAAAAGAGTTGCGTGAGTCTCCAACTAGACGTGTTCAACTGTTATGAAAATCGTGGAGCAAACCGTTGGCCAACCGAAATCAGCGGACAATGGTTACTTCAAATAGTGATCCATCATTTGGAAAGAAATTACTATCAATTGTAGACTATGAGAGAAGTAGCAAGAAAGAAGACTTACAAATCCAAAACCAGAAGTCTGGTATATTGGGCCGATTATAGTATACTTCCTGCAATATTTGGAAAGAAAGAGCCTAATGTGGGGAGTTCATCAACAATGGCTGCCACTCCTCCATTTCTGCTACCTTTGGAGAGGGCGTCGTATTCTTCAAAAGTTTTGTAGCTTCTGAACTTGGCGGTATCGAAGTTCATGTTGTTCAAAAGTCCGGTGACGAAGGAGCCATACTGGTATCCAACGTACTCACCGTTCTCTATCAGATCATAGATGTCAGTGATGGTAGGCTGAAGCTGCTGCACAGTTAGCATTGACGTCAAACTTGCAGTGTAACTTGACGTCAGAACCAGCACCACAAACACCCACACAATCACCACAAATCTTGTCAAGTTGCTGATAATTTTCTCCCCTGCCATAAGTTGAGAACTAATTAGTTCTCATCTTTGGATCAACTAACAAAAACTAGGAGGTGTTTTAAGGACTATTCAATTGGCCTCACTCTGTGCAAAAACGAGAGTTGAGAAGGAGAACCAGAATATCATCCCGACTTGCTGCAGAGGTGGACCTTGGAACTCTTCATTTACACGATGCTCAAGAGCCCAAACGACAAATCCAGTGTAGATAAAGAATGCTCCGGTTGTTAGCCACAGACCCGTCGTGAGAGGTTTCAAGAAAATCCAAACATTCCTGCTCTCATTGGCCTTGATTGGGACGACGACAGCAACACCGGATTCTGTGTAGGGAAAGGTGAAGTCGACTAACTTCGATCTGTTTGCTGTAATGGTGAGGTCTCCTGCGATTACATCGTACGCCTGCTTTTAATAGTTTTAGTATGTATGAACAGATATTATGAGTAGTAAACACAAAACATCTTCATTTACCATATTAGATTTCTGTATCGAAACATCAGTATAATCTCCACTCTCCACGTGATCAAAAACTTCGATGGGAATGAACTCATACTCATATGCTGCAGCGTGTGGAATCGATTCCATCGCTTGTTTGAAAACGTCGATGCAAAAACCAGTTGCTTCGACAACATTCGTCTCTGAGTCCGTTTCGATTTTGGTGAATTCAGAGAATCCACCATTCATAGGAACTCCGACTTTCAACTTGTTTCCACTTGTCGGAATCTCCCACCCTTTAGGCACAACTGCTGTCTGCCCTGGCCACAACACGCCCCGAGATCGCCCTTATTGGTCGAGCAAACTACCTTCAGATCATCTGCCTTCAGTTTCTTTGAAATTCCACAGCTCTCTGTCCAAAATCCAACTGTGTTGTCACCTTTGCCAACAACATTCACTATCTCAAATGCATATGGCTGCAGCTGCCCGTTACTGATCTTGAAATCGCCGCTCAACCCTCTAGATGCAGAGTTTCTTATGAAATGAACAAATGATGGATCACTATTTGAAGTCCCGATTGCTTCCAAATCTGTCATGTTTCCTCTTTCAGCCCTTTTCTTGAATTTTGGCGACACCACGCCTACTCTTTCGACTGCTGCTGCTAGTGCTGCTATGCTGTCATAAGCCCACAAACCGAATACATTAAGTTCTGTTGTGTCCATCTCCGGATTCTCCTCATGAAACCTCCTTCTCCATCTCTTGGTAAAGCGATCCAGCTCACGCGATCTTGGAATGTAAGGCTTCACGCCTACTACGCCTTGCATTGCTTCAATAGTTTCTGAATCCGCAGAACCCAAGAGACTGCTTAGCACATCAGTGACGATCCAAACATACCCTTTGGCTACCATCCCAGCTTCTTCCGCCATTTGGAAGAATCGGGATGCAAGACCTGGTAGCATAACCACGACGAACACCCTTGTTTGCAGGGTCTTTAGCTGATACAACTGTTGAAGAAGCTGATGGTTTTTAGCACAAGGGGATACAACACTTAGATTTGACAGTAAAACATTGCTTTTTAGCATTTCCTCAGCCAATAATGATACTAATCCACTTCCATAATTGGTATCTTCATAAACTAGCACGACTTCTCTCCAACTGAAATTCTTGACAATTGCAGCTATTGCTTTAGCTTGAGAAGCAGAGCACCATGATGATCTGACGAAGTATGGCGATTCTTGAGGTGATAGAGATGGACTCGTTGCCGGTGATATTATTGGAACTTTCACTCTGTCGCCAATATCTATCGCAAAGTCTGCTTGAAAGGATGTTTGTGGCCCAAAATCGCCATTACTTGAGTATTCTTTAACAAATCTATAGCTGCAAGATAGTTCCAATCAAAACAAAATTAGATAACTAGCTAGGCTTTTTAAAAATAGTCTAATATCACATCAAGATTTACCAGCAGAAGCTGCAGCAACAACATTACTGTTGGAATCCTAAAATGAGGCACGATCACGGTGGTGTGATCGCGGTTGAGTAGAAATCTTCGACTGCCATAGAGATGCAAGTCCTGTATATCTTTCCAAGGGTCGTGTCAAGATCAAGAATCACTCCTACATCAGCCTCTGCAGCAGTTGCGTTTCGACAGTTGAACTGAACAACGCAAGAACTCATGAAGATGAGCATAAAAAAGCAGAACCTTGAATACTGCATTGGGGAAATCCAGCAATGCAGTAGTCAAAATTCAAGAACAACGAGACAAACAAAATATTGAGAAACTTGTAGTGAAATTCTGTAATTTATAGTTGTCTTGAGAAACTTGTTGGTGGATTTCCATTTTCGTAATCGGTACAACGAGCCATGATTCCTCGTAATTTCTCAATTGAGTGGAGTCATTGTCAGAAACAGAAAGTCTCTGTTAAGTCAACATTTGGACGAATCTTGTGGAAAATATTGCGTTTACATCGAGAATATCTCAGTCATATATTCTTGAATGTTGACAAAAGAAAAATAAAAAATATGGCCAAGAACTTCTCTTAGTTTATGCTATGCAATGCATCTTTGCTACGGCATTGCATGACTATTGAAAGGTAGAAATGGTCGTGTTCACTGAAACGAGTTTCTCTTGATGTATGAATGAGTCGCGCAATTTGGTATTAATGAAACGTGTGTAGGCCTAGTGGTAGATTGGTTATCTAGAGTTGAAGTGCCGCTTGCCGCGTTGTCATGACGATCTTCAAAATTTATGTATTAAATTAACCAAAAAAAATTGATCCCCAAACTTCTGTTTGATTTAATTGAGTCCTTTGAATTTGGCATGTGTCTTTTACACACAACTAGCAGAAGTAATGTGCGTTGCACGTTTAATTATTGTCGTTTTTATTTGGTATAAAATTTTTTGTATATTTGAAATGCATGAAAATTGATATATTATTATTAATGAATGACAATGTAATACCTCCATAGTCTAAAATCGATTTGCAAATCATTTAATGGATTAAATAGGGTTGTATTGATAAGATATTTTTTTTTAATGTCGAAAATGAGTTTTCACAGATAGATTGCATTTTTAGACCGCAATTCGAGAATGGATGGAATTTTGTTTAAATAAATTCTATTAATTAATCTGATTAATTGAAATAAATAAATAAATAAATAAAGAATAGGACAAATACCAAGTATTACATCAAGAACCAAGTATTACATCAAGAAAATATCTTCCTCAATTTTTATATCATGATCGAAAAATATGAATGGACAAGGGATGGTTTTGTTTGACTTTTAATTCACCACATGTTTGATAGTTATTTTTATATTAATAAATTAAATTCCAAAATAAATAATTAGATAATACAAAATAAAACATCTTCTCTTAGATACCATGTTTTGACCGAGAAGTAGGAAGAAATTGAGATGGGAATGTTGGACCATTTATGACCATGTATTCTTTAGTAAAACAAAAAAAACATAATAAAACAATACTAACTTGTTTACATAGTGAAGACAATGTCTTCAATTCTCTCATTTTCTTGCTGCCGTGAATTTTGGAGAGAAAAGAAAAAAAAAAAAAGAGAAATATTGTCTACAAATTTTCTTCAACTTTAAGCTCAATTTTCCCGATGATTTATCGGTCTCTCGACACCACTAAACCGATTAAAGAATAGGTAATTACCTAAGCTCTCTCTACATGGTTTAGTTTTTTTTTTTAATCCCATCATCTACACATGTTTGTGTGTGTTCGGTCATTTTTTTAGAAATTGGGAAATGATTGTTTAGATGATTTAAGTTTGTGTAGTAATATTGTTTATATGATGCTTATGATTACATATTCCAAGTTTTGAGCAAAGTTGATAATGTTGGCACTTGTTTAATTATGACCGAATTAATTGAGAATTAGATGCTGATATTCTTGTTTTTTTTTTTTGTTAATTTGAGCTTTGATATGGGATTCGGGATAGTGGTTGAGCATGATATATTTTTATTGGAATTTTTATCAAATTTGTAATTTTTAGAAATATGGGTTGAATATAATGATGATGTGAGGAGGAGTTCTTGATTTTATTTGTTAAATTGGACATGGATTACTGATTAGGGGTAATATATGAGCATATATAATCTAATTGATAATTTTTGAAGCATATTTGAAAAAATTATAAAAAAAATCAAATAAATGAGTTTTTATGTTTTAAACAATGACCATGGTGATTTTATGTTATAAGATCATACTATTATGTTCCTAGAACATGTAGGAATTTTTGAAGATTTTTCAGAGCATGTTTAGTATTTTTTGGGGGAATTATTTGGATAAAAAGTACCTACTGTGAACAGTATTCGGGAATAGTAATAGTGGAATTTTGAAATTCTTTGGCTGACTTAACGTTATGATATGAGCATGAAGTTATTATATAATATGAGGAATGATGTATAGAAGGTTAGAAAATCATTTTGAAATTTTTGGGGTTTGTTTCGTATTTTCCGAAAATTTACTTTGCTAAGTGAATATATGTTGGGAATAGTAACTATAAAAAATTAAAAAAAAAGTTATCAATACGCATTTTTGACGCTTCGGAAGATAAAATGATGTTTGATGATAAAAATAAAATAAAATGGAATGATGTTTAATATATGAAGATGGTATAGTACAATTTCGGTGAATTTTGGAAGTCATATGATTTATTTTGAATATTTTCACAATTAAGACAAGTTGGAAATTGTTTGAGTTTGAACATGTTTTATGCCTAGCATAAATATGGTGTTAACTGGATGTGAGAGACAGGAACATAATTTAAAATCTTAAGTTCCAAGTTAGGAGTTTTGAACCCGATTTAAGGTTTACAAGTTATTAACAGATAGTACAACCTTGGAGATGTTAAGAGTTTAAAAAACAATGAGTGAAATGTGTTAAGAAAGGAAAAATGGTAGCTTCGCTACGCGGGAGTTAAATGAATTTGGGGTATAACCATGCATCTTAAAATGGAATTGATTTCATAATTGAAATCGTTTTATTGATAACTACCAAGTATGTCAAAGATTTTTGGGAATATTATGAGGCTTTAAGCGATGTTTCATCTCATTAAGTAACGAGAATAACTGATGAGGAAATACGAAATGGATGAATTAGAGTTTTCAAAGGAAACAATAACCTTATTTAGTTAAATATGCAAAACAAACCTGAAAAGTCAAAATTAAGTACTAAACTCTGATAAAATTCAAGAAAATTATCGAGTCCATTATGTAATCCCTACGTTGCTAAAGACTTGAACAACGTACTAAATTAGTTTCTTACATAAAGGTGAAATGCAGAAGTAGTCGATGAAAGACAAAGGAAATATATCGAGTTAGGAGGAGATAATACCAGGTGGACTTTCTTAAGGATAAAAAAAAATGAAAATCTTTATTTATGATGCTTTCTTTTAAGAAAATAATGATGAGATGTTACTGTTAATTGCATGTCTAAAATGTTTATGTTTTATATATGTATCTTATCTGTGTTGGTCAACCAACTTGAGTTTAATCGAATTCGGATTCTATGCTAGATTGAGAATTGGCAGGAGTATTAGTATGCTTAATGTTCGGAATCAAAAGAAAATGGCAAACGATACGAAGAAGATTACCTGAACGAATTTCTGATAAATATAATCATCATAAACTCCTCCACGGTCACCAAGAGGTGTTTCAAAAGGAAAAAACGTGTACTGGATGGCATATGGCTGTTGGAAATCAGCGCTAATCAGCGCTTATATATATATACTTTATATATGTGGTCAAGTTGCAAGGAAGCTACTTTGACCAGGATTTTGAGTGACGTAACGTTTAATTTTGTGAAATTAACGGCATAGGATCGATCTACGCCCGAGTAGATGATCGTGGTGTATTCACATTTTCAAACCGATTTCCGGTGAGTGAGAAATAATGGATCAAAGTTGGTCACTTAAACATGGAGTTATGTGATTAAGGGATAAGCATGGATTAATTAATCCTTATCCCACATTGATTAATGTACCTTCATTAATTGTCTATATAAGTGGTTCATTGAACACTTAGTATAATTATGTGCACAAGTGATGGTGGAAAGCCCACGCCTTGCCGCCGCCGCCGCCCGCCCGCGCCGGGCAGTGCCGGCGCCGCGCCGCCGCATGCCCATGCCCGCCCGGCCGATTCCGTGGTTCGTGGATCGTGGATCTTGGTCTTTGGGTGGTCTTTGGGCTGTTCTTGGGCCTGTTCGTGGGCTCGGTTCCGTGGCCCATCGCCCATATTTTGGATCAATGTTTGATCGAGCCCAAAGATGGAGTTGTGTCGAGGCCCAACTGTAGCCCAACCGTTGGGCCTGCGTGCGATGGAGTTGGTCCGAGGCCCAACTCGTGTAAGCCCAATCCGTTGGGCCTGCTGTGCATTTGAAGAGACGTCCGGATACGTCCAATGAACTTGGACGCACGCATTGTCCAGATTCGTCGTAACTGTCGGTAACCTTCCGACATGATGGCTCTGCGGGAAACGTGCCCACGTTGTCTCCAGAAATCGCCGCGTAACCCCTATGCACTCAATGGGGGACATAACTCTGTAACACCCGACATCAATGCCGGTGTTGACTCCAGCATGCTCCCCATGAGGGGGACGACGCCTATAAATAGGACATGTCTCCCCAGCATTAGTCACCTACTGCCTAAAGCATTCCAGCATCTTCCAAGAGCATTTTTTTGCATACATTGTTCGTGTCCAAGCTCTGTCCTCGCCTCGTTCCAGTTCGTCGGAGCTCGTTGGTCTGCGGTGCTGCCACCTACGAGACGCTGCCGTTTCATCTTTGGGGACGATATGCCAGAACCGAGAGCACTACCGGGGCATATTTCGTCTTGCGGAAAGATGCTTCCTCGACTCGGCATTTAGAATACGGTTTTCAATTTTCTACTGTATTTTTATTGTTTTAATTCATTGTTAGTTTTGATCATCTCCTACATTTCTGTTTCAAGTTATAATACGTCCGGCAAGTTGTACTGTTCGTACACATTTTCCAACAATGGCATCCCCTGTATGAATTCATTGAAAACATCAATGGAGAAGCCAGATACAGTAGTAATAGCATTTGTATCTTTATTCCGTTCAAAATTGATAAATTGGTTCAGGCCACAGTATGCCTCGAAGATTGCTCTTTTCCGTCGAGTAAACTTCCTTGTGATCATCTGGGTTCGGTTGCTTTGAAATCCCATATTTTTCTATCTAGAATCCAACTCTATTAGCAGAACCTTGTTTTGTGTTAAAGACAAATTGATACACAAACATCAAATAACACTTCCACGAAACTGACTTATTTTTAAAAGAAAGTTTTTAAGTACGAATCTATTAAGGTGACAGTGAGAATCAGATCATCTTAAGTCATAGTAATTGAAACTCTCTTTAAACTTGGAAAGGAGTCAGAATGTGTTTCAAGAATTCAAGTTGGTACGAAGAGTTTGTTCTAGAATCAATAGGTGATGACATTACAAACTTTTCTCTTAGAGAGAGGTGTTACAAATTTCAAAAACAATTGATAGAAAGACATGTATCAGTAATTGAGGTGAATTCTGAAGAGAATCTTGAAACCTGTTCTGATAAGTGATCATACCAGGTCATGTTCTAATATTCTTTTTTTTTTTTGGTATCATAGAGAACCCGCAACCGCTATCTATTATGCGCACTGGGTAAACTCCAAGTTCCTGTGCAATAGCATGCAAACCACACATAACAGGTAAATCACATTTGAAAAACCAGGTATGACAAACTCAAACCCATAGAGGCGTTTGGTGGGGTTCGAACCTGTGACATCTCGGCCACAAGAACTCACCTTAATCATTGGGTTGAGTTTGAGTAGTCTGATGTTCCAATATTCTTAGTCAGTTTGAAATTGCTCTAAATCAGTGAACGAATTATAACTTACTCCAAATCTCATAGTCAATTAAACACCTATCCGACATCAAATGTAAGTAATGAAACTTGTACCTATCATCCGGTTGACTCTTGTTCTAATAACGATTGAAACGATCTTAACGTCAAAATTCAAAATTGATTTGAAATCCGTTCAGATCTAACCGATGGAACCTAAGCAATTTCAAGCCAAGAAACCATCATGTAGACATCATGCCTTGATACCAATTGAAGTGGTATAAGATACAATGTCTGATTTCACCGTCAGATTGAAACCCACTATGATACCAATTGTAGGTTGCTCTGGTATCAGGTGTATGGGAGACGGGGAATATAATTGAATAAAAACTTTTTAATTTTTGCAAGTCTTAACAAGAGTGTGATTGAGGTCAAAGTCTAATCTTTGTGATGACAAGGACAACCAGTCAGCGAGATGCAATTGAAATTGAGTGCGTATGTGGAATAGAGTGGAACATAAATACATTTTCATTCATGTATTTAGAAACATTAACACAGGCGGAACATGAGTCGGATGCATGAAGACATCATATTGATGCAGGTTTTATCAAATTGAGTCTGAGTTAACTGAAGATAGCAGTGTATGATATATAGGGCTGGCAATTCGTGCGTGTCGGGTCGTTATCGTGTCGACACGATAACGACACGACCTGATAAGGCCAAACACGAACACGACCCGTTAAGGATCTGTCCGACACAAACACGAACACGACACGAACACGAATATGACACGATTTTTTTCGTGTTGACACGACACGATAACGACACGACACAACACGAAACAATAAATTTAAATCAAAATTAGAAAATAAATAAATAAAAGAAATAAAATATATAAAAAATAATTAAATTAATATTAAATATATATAAATATTATCGAATTATACGAAAACGACACGATCCGACATGAACACGAATGCAACACGAAAATTATCGGGTTACACGAACACGACACGGATCCGACACAAACACGACATGAAATTATCATGTCCTTATCGTGTCGACACGATAAGGACACGAACACGATAAGGCTGAACACTAACCTGTTAATTTCGTGCGTATTCGTGTCGGGTTCTCGTGTCGTGTCGAAAATTGTCAGTCCTAATGATATACAAGATATAAAACATTTAACAAAAAAATAGTAAATAATACAAGGCCAGGTTTAATGTGGTTTAGATAAATTCCTCCTACATCCATGAACCTGTTGAACATGTGAATTTCTTATGCCTTAGGAGTTTCATGTTATTTCCAAGGGAAGTGACTTCAAATCTAGTAACCATCAAAATGATCCGTCCCTTGGATATCAGGTTAAGACATCTCACATTTGTTTTCACTCAATTCACCTTAGGACTACTCACGACATTTGGATTACTTGCTAAAAACATTGCCCATTTATCATTACAACTACGCCTTGCTGCTTACTCACGAATTCACCCATAACTTCTACCCTTACAACTCATGTCGGGGATTGATTTGAGCTACTTCTTCCAACTAGTCAAAAGAGCCCTTATATTGAAAACAAAGCTAAAGATAGACTCAGTCATCTAAGCACTATTACAGATATTACATTGAAATGCAGTTTAGAGGTGTGGAGTGGCTGGACTTAAGTAGTTCTATCGTAGATGAAGTGGTGAAACAATTAAAATTGGATAGCTCGGAATCCGTCCAAGTCTTGTCGGAGTTGGAGGTGTGGAAATCTTATTTCTTCTAAGACAACCAACATTCAGATTGTTTCTCATTGAGGAAGTCTCGTATTTATAGAGATTTGAGTCTAAACTAGTTGTTGGAAATATAGGTGTTTTAAATTCAAACTCCAGAAGATATGAATTTTGGACTTGCCGTCTTGTGCTTTGTCGTCTAATGAGTCAGATAGATGTGTTCAGCAAGCTATCAACGGACCTAACTCTACTTCATCAACTTCCGTCTTCGATCTTTAGCTGAGTTCACGTCTGAACTTGTGCCGACTCCTTGGACATCTTCTGAATTCTTATCTCATATCTTTTGATTCAGAATCGACTTGATTCTCTGAGTAAATATATGAGTCATTTAGGTTCTCTGATTTTTTGGTACCTATATGACTTAGACTATATGATGTCATTGTGTTCATCATATCTCTTGACTATTTAGAGTTTTTAAATCCTTTCATTGAACTCTGTCTTTCTGACTCTTCTTCGGCTTTTAGATCTTTCAATATTGAGCTATTTCTTCTAATGTTTTTGACTTGGTTGGCTTTAAGCTAGTTATCTGTTGCTCTTGACTTTGTCGACTGGTTCTGATTTTTTCAAAGTTGATGTTTATCATTTGGCAGTCAATCGGGTCCATTTGAGTTATTCCCAAGTCCTAACTGGATTTCTTCAACTTGATTCGCGCTAAGACTAAGGCTAGTCTGTCTAAGCAAGAACTGACTACATACTAATGCTAGAAAAATATTACTTTATATATCTTTCTATTTGATTTAGAATTCAATCAAAACATGTTTTGATTCTAAATTCCCAACAAAATATAATAAGAAAAAATAATTTAATGCTCTTTCGGCACTTACACACGGAGCTTGAAAAACTAAAAAAATTGGAGATGTTGAATTTGTCTAGGGAGCCGGGCACATCGATCCGGTTAGGGCCACGAATCCCGAGCTCGTCTTCGACACTTAATCGATTATTACATCAAGCTACTATGTAGTTTGGGTAGAACACCAGAAACACTAGGAAGAATGACAGGAGACAGCAAAAGCAGGTGGCCTAAGACCAGCAAGGTTGGATCAACTATATATCCTTCCATGGCAGCCAAAGTTGAGGAGAATCAATCATTTTTGGTGAAGTTTTTTAGAAGAGTTCCTAATGTTGCCGTGCCAAGATCATCAAAGATTCCGATGTCAACGTCGTTGTGAAGCCGATGAAATCTTTTGTTGTTCGTGTTGAAGGGAAGACTGGTGCTTCGCTTGAATGTAGTGATGGGATCCATAGAGTTTTGAAAGTCCAATGGTTGTGTACGATGATTCTACTTTTAGAAGCATTTCCACATTTGGTGTTCTTGTGCTTGAATATATTTTACAACTTGCAACTCGTTTATTTTGTTTTAGGAATGATTATCGAAAATAACACAATTTTATTGAAATTTACAACTTTCACATTATTTCATGTTATAACGTTTCAATTTCGTATAGAGTACCACATTTTACTTTTATTATAGCAATTACAATTTACAGTACAACATCTTTAATTTTTTTCAGCAATAAAACTACATTGTTTTGGTGGTACATAAGTTACAGATGTTAAAAAAATGGACAATATTTTTGTAATTGCAAAATATTAAAGAAAATAACATAGTACTGCACATGCAAATGCAAATGTCATCATTAGAAAATTACAAATTCAGGGACGACGTGTCATTTTCGCTCATTAATTCTTCATTTTAAACTATGTAAATAGTTATTCTTAGGAGTTAGGATGAGGAAAAAATCGATGGGATAGTGATAACTGGGATTTTACCGATCAACTCATAATTCTTTAATTACTATAAGTATTGATTTTTGAAACTTCTCCGCAACTGTTACTAGTAATTTTTTTGTTAAATTATTAACTATTACCCTACATTTTATTTTATTTTCTACCAAAAACTTATATTTTTTATTTTTGAAAATATTAACTCCATCATTTTATTCTCAGTCTATCTACTTATTTACAAAAAGACCACAGACAATCCCGGCCCTTTTTACTTTCACTAACCATTAATATATCATTTATTATTTTCATGGTCCATATTTAATCTCATTATCTAATTAATTTATTATTTTTATTTATTTTATATATTATAATTTATTAAAATTCTTATCATAAATAATCATGCAAATTTTTGGGTGGATGGAAGACAAACTAATAATATGTTGGTTGTTACTGAATTCGTTTAGATACGCATCTTTATACTGAAGGTTTCAAACTCTGACGTGACACGTAGTTATTAAATTATAAATGCTATTAATTTCCACATTCTTCATTGATTATTATGAGTAGGCAGTAGCTACTAAAATTGAGGATTTGGTAGATGATGACAACGTTGAAAGGTGGATGAGTTGACAAACCACCAAAATTTATGCTGAAATCCAAGTAGAAAAACCCTTAATTTACGCCTCTATTTACGTTTATTTTGTTTCTTTAGTATTAATCCTCAATACAGTAAACCAAAAATAAGTCAACTTACACTAAATAGGTTTTCTTCAGTGTTTACCCCAACAATAAATAGATTTTCTATTTAGCTTTTCATTTCATTCTTAATACTTCGTCGATTTTATATTTACATGATGTTCCCAAATATGCATGAATCAAATTTTAGGGCTTTAATTAAATAATAATCTTACAAGGACAAGTTAACATAATATTAGTATATTATAAATGATTGTACTGCTAATCAAAAATTCTATTTACACGTATTTGATCTAATAACTTTATTTTCTTTAACTACTCATAATCATTGTTTATGCATATAATAGTTGATTCAAACCCAAGACTCCAATATTAGCATATATATCGTGCATTATTTTCAATTTACCATGTTAGTTAATTCATGAGCTCGAATTTTCGTACACATTTTTTCGATTTTGTTGCACATGTAAATCTATTCTCGAAACAAAAAAAACAAATAATGCTATAATGATAGAAAAATAAAAGAATGGATGGGAAATTTGACAATAGGAGCTCGCTCTGGAAATATGGAAAGTGTCCTGGCATTATCACTTCAAACAATTTTTAAAAAGAAAAAAAGGAATCCGACAAAAAGAGATACTAAACTAAGAGAGGAGGGGTTCTGAGATTTAGGAGGCCAATCGTTTTCGGAAAACTGTCGGTGGTCGCTCCCAGAAAAAAATACACACACTGGAGGTGCCACTGCGCGTATAAATCTATAGATACAGCCACTGTATATCTATATAATGATTAATCAATCACGGCGCGGTGATTAGTCAAATTAATAATGTATATTTGCATTGACACAAACCTAAAACAGAGGCAGAAAAAGATGGTTAAACCATCGATAAGCGCCAAAGGATAAAGACACTCTGCTGCTCTCTACTTCTCACTCCTCTCCAACTCTCTCTCTCTCTCTCCCTCTATTACATCTATTGGAGCGCAGGTGTAGAGAGGGAATCTGAGATCTGAAAGCAATGGCTGTGGATCCGAGGCAGGTGCTGGCGGGGGTGTTGACGGTGACTATGTTCGTAATGCTCGGCGACATGATCAAGCGCGACCATTTCGATACGGTTCAAGTACGTTTTGCTTGTTGTCGTTTGTCGGAGTCACTGTCGGATTTGATTGGTTGATGTAACGTGGCATGGCAATGGTGCGAGTTAGTTATGTTTGTGTTTGTATCTGTATCTATCTGTTTGTGTACTGTATGGATTGGTTTTAGGTGTTTTGATGCTTGGATTTGGGTGATTTGGAATTTATTGTCGTTTTTCTGGTCTCGAAAGTTGGTTTCTTTTTTTAGCTTCATTTGGTATTGAGTAGTTCGGTAGGATTAGATTTGTTTGTTTCTTTGCTTGGTGATGTATGTACATTTGATCTGATCCGAAATGGTTTGTTGGGGCTTTTGGCGCTAGATGATGTATTTTGGTACGTTGCATCAGCAGTTTTTTCGATTTCACGTCTCGATTTAGGAAGCTATAGATCACCAAGACTATGAATTTTCTGTTTGATGCTACACTTGAGAACTATCAAGTAGAGATTGTGTGATTGAAATTGATTGAGACATATGGCGGGAGACTGTATAAGCTATTAGCTCTTTTTAGATGAGAAAAATTGCATTTTTCAGTTACTGATTAAGAAAATGTACGTCTTTCTCTGTTCATGTGCTGATTTTCCTCTTTAAACAGCCAGCTGTTCATGATACGAACAAGGCTTCGGAGCATACCATTGCTAGTGTTGCGAAAGGGGCTGATGGCCCTTGGAAGGAGGATGGCGTGACCTTGAAGCCGTGTTGGAAGAAGCCCGTCTTGGGTAAATATAGTACATTTCTGAAATTTTTGGCATTTTTCCTGAAATGTGTCTTACTTGATGTTTTGGTAACAGAAGAAGCAGATGAATCACTAGGGTATGTCTCCTTCTCACTCACTAATGGCCCAGAATACCATGTTTCTCAGGTAGCTTCTTAATCCAACTGAAGATATTGTAGCAGTCTTTATTTTGTTTCGTATTTGGGATGGAATGATGTATATGTAAGAGAACTGCTCATCCAAATTGATGAATGTAGTTACGTATTCAAATTGCTACTATTTTTATACTTTTCAACCCACTCAATAAATGCATTTGTTAACTGTTGGAATCAGTTTCTTTGATGTGCATGTTGTCGAGAGTCACCTTCAACATTTGAAAATGAATAGCACTAACCAAACAATTGCTTAAAGTGCTAATAAATAACCAAAACTGTTAGGATGTGCTGTAGTTATTCCTAGATTTAGATTTGTCGGGATCAGTAAATTAAATGCTTCATGAATTGCAAATTTGAGGTATTCTGCAACTTCTCTGAGCAAAATACTTCATTTATTCTTGTCTATGCTTGCTCATTTCCTGGTTATCATCTTTATCAGATTGCTGATGCTGTAGTTGTTGCAAGACAACTACGGCGACACTGTAATCCCAGACATTAGAGGAAGTGAACCCGGTGATAGAAGGTAAAGTGCGGCTTCTAGCTCTTGTAAATGGCATTCAAGCTTTTCTAGGAAAACAATAATTCTCTGAGAAGAACAGATAACAGAAAGATTTAAAGGCCTCTTCTTTCATCTATATTTCTTCTCCTGTTCCCTTTCTAAGCTACCTTCTGCTGGCTGCTGTTCTTCTATACTGAAGCACAAATAGTTTCAATGTCTCATTATAACTGTTGCATGCTTGGAAGATGTTAGAAAGTAATACTAGCTGAAATAGTACTGTATTCATATCTCTCAGGAGCTTTGATGATGTCTATGATGTTGATCAATTCATAACGAGCCTTGATGGAGTGGTCAAAGTCGTTAAAACTCAGCCTAAAATATCAGCTCGTAATCTTGCAGTAGTAAAGGTCCCTAATCGGGTTACTGAAGAATATATAGCTGACAATATAGAAACAGTTTTCAAAACCAAGAGAAACATAAGGCTGGTTACCTACTTCCCATCAGTTAACATGAAAAAGAATAAAGAGAAGACCAACAAAGACTCTGTTGCATGTTTAGCCATGTTTGGGACACTGGAGCCTCAAACAGAAGTTCGTGAAGTTGTTGATTCCATGATTGACCGCCTCAAGACCCTTAGTAAGAAGTCAAACGGGCAGTTTGTGGCAATTGACTTGAGGGTCGATATACTTGAGAAAAAAGGTTGTCATAAAAATGGTGGCTCTTCCAAAAGCTGCTACAGTCCACAAGATATAGCATTCTTTTTGAAGAAGCTGGGATTTGAAAAGGACACCACGGTGTATGTGACCCAGACAAAATGGCATAGCAGTCTTGATGCTCTAAAGGACTTCTTCCCAAAAACTTATACAAAGGTATGATTTTCATCTTACCATTGCTCCCTGAAATGTTATTGTTTTTTGCTAGAAACTCATGATAACTTAGTTTAAGCTCCATAGCATCGGTTGAACATTCTCGAATGGAATATAGACCAATTCGAGAAGTTATAATAATGTTGAAGCTTCATGATCCGGGAACATATTTTGATGCTAAATTTGTATGTACTTATCAAGGTCCTAGAATTTGACGGTACTTAACATTTCAATCTCTTTAAACTGTTGTAGGAGTCCATAATGCCCATGGAGAACAAAGACAAGTTCCTGAACTCAGACACTACTGAATTTGAGAAGGTAATAGACTACTATGTTTGCTCGGAGAGTGATGTTTTCATTCCGGCCATATCGGGGCTCTTTTATGCCAATGTTGCTGGAAAGCGAGTAGCTTCCGGCAAGACTCAGATACTTGTTCCTGCAGACATTCCTAGCTCAACTGCAGCTCCTGAAGAATTCATATCGTCTTACATCACGAAAAAGAACCACTTTGCATACTCATGTTTTTGCTAGGCTCATATCAAGCTGTGAAGTGCTCTATTTATTTCAGTTGTTTCTAAGTGAAACGTTCTCTCTCTCTCTCTTCTTGTTTTGCCTTTAAGGGTTTTTCTTAGGCTGCAGCGGCGCTTTTTGTTATGTAATAGACTACTTCAAATGATTTCTTGATACATTGTATACTTATGTAACTAGTATCACATCCATGTTTGGTATAGTCATTTAAGAAGTGTTAATCGATACATCAGTTTCATATTGGGTGTCCCAGTTATTATTTTCTTAACTTTACAAAATAGTTTTCTTGTCTGATTTATAGGTTACTGTGTAGGAGTTGGTTTTCTAAAGTAAAAACATAGCGCAATATATTGACAGCGAACATGTAAAAGAAATATAGATGGATCATATTACCATTAAATAGAATATCAATAAACTGAGATTCGCTTAGCCAGCAGCATGCCACAGTACACTTATTGAAAGAAAACAAAATAATGAGTCGGTTTCGTACCGTTGCAGCTGGTGATCACACTCACCATAAATTCGAAGAAATGTAGATGAGGAATCTTTATGAATCTTAAAAAGATATGAAGATATTAGGTGTTGTTACGTGCTTGCATCACGAGCAGCAATGCACCGTCGGTATGGCTTGATGAAAACCTTCCCTAGGGGTGTTTTTGGGACCGGGATAAATTTACCGGCTACAGCCAGAGGCCAGCTGCAAGAAACAAGATATCGATGAACGTAAGCAAGATGATGAGTTCAATACTTACTACTACTTATGCTAGGTAATTGAAGTTCTGACTGGTTATTGTATTTTATGTAGTGGTAAAACAAATAAACAAGAGAAATGGACAAACCTGACGATGCCTATTAGAAAACATATCAACCACTGTGGGAAATTAAGCCTCACGGTTGAGGTGAACTTCCGAGGAAATTGATAATGATTATCTAGTTACAGATAAAAAGAAAAAAGAGAGCATGTTAATATCCAGAAAAGGAAATGAACCTAGAATTTCATAACTATATATCATGTACTCACTTGTAGTACAAACGTAGATCCAACTATTCCAGTGAAGAGGTGGTTATTGGTTACACCTGTGAAGACATTAAGTTCATCTGGCTTCCGAGCATTAAACTCATTGAAGATCTGTAATGGAAGATTTATGCAGGTCAATCTAGCACATCACAAAAATCTATCAAGTTTGTTGGATTCATCACTTCGATTGGATTGCACTTACTTGACAGAGAACGAATGCGTTGAATACCACTGTGTTTTTCACCATGTTAGCATGCTCTATGTTGTCAGTCTTCAATTTGAGAAGTTCTAACCCACAGAAGTTGAGAACAAGGAGTACAGCTACTTGATAAACAGCCTGCACCAGAAAAAGGTAGAATGGGATTGTTTATTTAGCGTTCTTTAAAAAAAAAGCGAATTACACTGGATAATAAAATTATACCTGGATAATCAAGTTTCTCCACATAATATTTGTTACTAGTGGTTCCCTGAACAATGTGAGAACATAATAAAAAAAGGATCATATTTCTCAACACATTACATTATATCCTTAAATGGAAAGCAGTTTTAGTTATCCAGTTGAAAAAGCTGCAAAAGGGGAATGTACACAATATATATAAAGTTGAGCACACTGTGATCAAACTATTGAATGCTTAGTTAACATGAATACGATATTTCAGTAATGACTAATGGGTGCTACACTATTAGTAAATGCACTTTTTTCTATTATCTTTTTAGGACACACAGTTGATCTGAATTATAGGTGATAATGTCCGATTAATGCCCATCATAACTGACCAAAGTGTTGAAATTATTAACCTTATAGCCTAGTGGTATTATTGTATCAAATGCCACCAAACATGATCTGAATTTCCGTGATACATAAAAAATTATTGAGAACTAGATTACGAGGGTTGCAAATCTTACCTACGACCAACTGGAGATCTGTCCATAAGATGATCAGTTGGAGGTTCAGTAGCCAGTGCCAAAGCTCCCAGAGTATCCATGATGAGGTTAACCCAGAGAAGCTGCACATAAACACAAGTACATGAAGTATAAATAGAACTTAAGATTTTTAACTTCCAACTTATACTTCTTTATTTGCTTTAGTAAAGTCCAGCCTCAAGAAAATGCATTCAATCTTGTAAAATTTATTGGCAGGCTTCGAACATTCTGGAGTAGACAATGCCAAACTTGTGGATTCATATTTGTTTACATCTTTCATTTCTAAGGATAATGGAGTGACTTAAGTTATGGATGGTGACAAGATTCTACAAATAGGTTGGCTTCAAAACTCCATACTGGAAAATATTTCCCAATAATAGCAGGTAAGTTGCATGGTACTATAATATCATAGACATTAACAATTAATTCCAGAGTGTAAGAGAAATGCTGCACCTGCACTGTATTCAAAGGAACATCACCCGAAGAAACTGCAGCAACAACATTTATTGTCAAAGCTGCAACATTAACAGTGAGCTGGAACTGGATAAATTTTGGATATTTGCATATACAGAGCGTCCCCATCGAACAACCTTAACAACTGAGGCAAAATTATCATCCAAGATAATGATGTCTGAGCTTTCTTTGCAACTTCAGTTCCTTGTATACCCATGGAAAGACCTATATCAGCCTAAAAATTACAGAAATTAAATAATGAGTAATTGATGTCAAGATAAACAAACATAACTAAAGTTTTTTATCATATATATTGGCGTCTCTGACCAAAAAAAATATTAGATAACTTTTGCCAGTAAAGTTCCAAACAGTTTCAAGGTGAAAGTGGGAGAAGGTAAATTAGAGCTGCCTTTTGGCTGGGAAGGCAGAGTATTCTGAATAATTGGGTTGCACAATTTATTCTTCACATAATTTGCCATCAAAACACTCACTGTGGGGAAGAAAGATAATATGTGCCATCGAAGAACATGCTATGTCACAAAGTAAGTATCTATGACATAATCCTTAAATTGAGTTCCAGAAATGAATCCAAACATAGAGTACACAAAACGATAACGAGCTTGATAAATGCATGGAGATATGTGGCTCTGATGAAAGTTATGAAATGCATGATGACAACTCATCAAACCTCATTGAGTGCAGGGGCATCATTAGTTCCGTCTCCTGTTACAGCAACAACTTCCCCTTGCTTACGCAGTGTCTGAACAAGCAAAAGCTTGTCAGTCGGAGAAGATCTCCCCATAACCTGTTCATCATCAAACATAATGCTTATAAGTCATTTGTATAAGGCATAGGTAGCTACAAGAATAGAAAGGTCTTCTTGATAAAACATACTAAAATCAATTTTGCAGCTTGTTCTCTATCTTTCTCAGGCAACTCGCGGAATCTCTTCCCTTCCATAACATAGGGTTCACCAGTGTCCGCATTTGATGCAAGGATACCACACTCCTGAGCAATTGCTTTGGCTGTCTGAATATTGTCTCCAGTTACCATGCGCACCTAATGGTTGACAAAAACACAAACCATACCATCACGTCCTCCTTTTATATCATAACAACAACCAAAACTATGACCTGTCTTATTCCTTACAATATCATAAAATCAGTGAAAACTTCTAGTTATGTTAACTTCTGCACCTTGCCAAGAATTTGGAGAAGAACAGCTTAATGGCAGGTCATAATATAGCGAAGGATTCCATTAGCCAGAAGTTCTAGCAAATCATGCTTTGTTTTACCTTTCTTAAGCAATTTTCTGGATGCCAAGTTATTACAACTAGAGTAGATCGAGATATGTAGTTGGCCCATGGTGCTAGCTTACAATAAGCTTTCATGTCTGAAGCTCTAACAAAAAAAAATAAAAAATGATACCTTAACACCAGCATGTGTGCAGAGTTCCACTGCTTCTCTGACACCTGGACGACAAGGATCCTGGAATAACAAAGTTTGATGAATATACAGTACTTAGTTACAAAAATAATTGAATATGCAGTGAAATGATGACATAAGAGACTTTTATTTGATGTTAGAAAGTGCACACAATAACCAAAACTCCTGTTGTGCTGAACAAATTATTGGTAAAGATGCAACAGTCTCTATCAAGGAAGACATACATATGTTTATCATTGCGGACATTCTGAAGTAGACAGAACTTACAGCTACAGAAACAGGAAGTGTGAACATGAATAATAGCTCATAGAGTTAGCTACCTTAATACCAACAATAGCCAGCAAAACAAGGTCATCTTCTGGTAAAGTCCACTGTGCTAGCTGTTCTTGATCTGTTGGAACCGTATCTGCTTCAAATGTTTTATAAGCAACAGCAACACACCTCAAGCTTTTTTCGGCCATATTATTAATAGCATCTTTAAGGAATTCCTGGATAAGAAAGGCATTACAAACATCTGTAAGAATTCACATTGTAACCTTACTTAGATCATCTTTTATCATACTAAATTTGATTCAATCACAGGTAACAATGAAAGTTCATGTGCTGACTACCTACCATATCATTATCTATTGGCTGCACAGAACCATTTATGTCAGTGTACTGTGAACATGAAGCTAAGATAATCTCAGCTGCTCCTTCCAATGCACATGAACTTGGGATCCAGTCTGCCAAGTCAAGAAGAAAAACTTTCTCAAATTTATTTTTGAACAATGAGCATAATTTGCTATTTTGACATATTGCTCAAATATTTTAACTATTTCTTATGCTTTTACCATTCTGGATTTTGAGGAGCCTCAACTATGCTCCCTAATACTCAGAGATCAAATTGCTGTTAAAGAAAAAAATGTAGAACTTATATAGTTGCATCAAGTATCTAGTATGGATCACTTACCCTCCCTCTAGCTGCAACACCCCCTCGCTTTTTGGTAGAATTAAAAGGAGAGACATGGAGAACTATGGATTCAGATCTCACAATCTCAAACTTCATTCCCAGCTGAAAAGGGTGAGGATAAAAAAAGGTGATCACAAAGCCGAGATGGAAACTGAACAATAGATGCTAGAGCATGGCATAGAAGTACCTTGACACCCCATTGAAGAATGGCCTTTTCAGTTGGAGATCCAGAAACCTCAATTTCACCATCCTTAGAAATACACACAAAAAAAATGATTATGTAACATGATACAAACAGGAAAGGCGGATTTCAGCATGCTGAACTGAAAAGTTTCATATTTTCTTCCTTCTGAAATTACATATTGGAGCTAAAATGATGAGACTGCAAGAAATTTTCCCTAAAATGTTAAATTAATATAGTAAATGCATCATCTACTACTCATGAAGAACAGACAGCTATGTGCGGTTTCTTCTGTGCTCTACTCTTATTGGCGGAAATTACAAAAAAATGCATAAAAGTGGCAACCTTAGCCCTTTCTGCATTGTGTATGTATGTTCAAGCACTTGAGCGCTAAGGAAGAGTACCTTAGATAGGAATACACTGCCAGAAGTGTTCTGAGCTACTGCCTCGTCTAGCAGAGAGGAAACTGATGCGGGCAACTGGGAACCATCTTCAGGAGGATCAATTTTCTTCTTCCCAACATAAGCCTCAACTACGGTCATCTGTGTCAAAATGTAGAGTGCCAAGAGCCTGATAAAAAAATGCATCCAGTTTTTTCCACTTTTTGATAAACTTCAAGAGTATAATTAAAGTAACCTGATTCAGGGTCAAAGTTCCCGTCTTATCACTGCAAATGGCTGTTGCAGATCCCATAGTTTCACATGCCGAGCCTGCGCACCTGTATATCAAGTATAACAATTTTGTTGGAAATATAGTATCATGAAGAAAATGTACACAATTGGTTTAATTAGAGATCTGGAAACAACAGAAAATCTAACATACCAAAGCCTTGTCAACCATCATCTTTTTCATGGAGTATGCTAGGCTGTTACAAATTCAAAATAAATCAGTTCTATTAGAACCAGGATTGGACCCTGACATAAAACTAAGTCGACATACATAGGGAACATTTTTTATACTCACGTCAAGGTTACGGCCAAAGGAAGCCCTTCCGGGACTGCAACAACAACTATTGTGACCTAGATATGACCTCAGTCAGTAAAAAGAAAAAAAGTTCTAAATGTTATTCATTTTCCATTTCAGAAAGCAGAAACTTACTGCAGCAGTTATAATATGTATAACCCCATCAATTGTATGGCCAAGGCTGGTCTGCCCACGGACAAACTGAACAGTTCCATCAGGATTTTTTGAAGTCCCAGTGAAATATCTGAGGTAAATAACTGTTAATACAATGTGATCACATCAAAAGATGCCAGAAACAAAGCCCAAATTACCTAGCCAAGAGTATAATGAGTACAGAGAAAGCTACAGTGAGCCCAACAATTCCGATAAAAGTTGTAACACCATTTAGACGCACCTGTAAAATTTCATCAGGATCCGTAGTATTATAACTGTCATATGACAAAACTGTGATAACACGACCATTGACAACTAATTACCTGCAGTGGAGTTTCTTCACCATTGTCTTCTGATATACTAGCCATCAACAATCCCCATTCAGTGTTGATTCCAACACCAGTTACCTAAAATACAATCATGTAATAAATCATGCAGAAATGAAATACAAATCATAAAGGTCGAATAAAATCAATCAGTTGTTATTCAATTTATAGATCATTTTAACAAAATATAGCCTTCATTAATCTAACGATTCATTCTATATTAGATGGCAATGGTTTTGCAGTGAACTTTAGCCTGAGGTGTCAGGAAGTGTTTAAACAGAAAAAACAAACTTATGTGTGATAGCACATCCACCCACATGACAATATAAATATTTATTCTTTAGAATGTCCAGTTAATGGGTGTTTAAAATGAGAACCTTACCAGCATAGTTCCAGCACCATCTGCCACCTTGCAACCCGACATCAAAAATGGAGATTTTGGGTCTTTATGAATCTGCATAGGGGCATTAGACGTGAGAAATATTAGATCAATAATATCATATAACCAGCAAAACAAATATAACCAGCTTACAATCTTGCTTTCTCCAGTCATGCTGGATTCATCAATGGCAAGAGAATGGGAAGTCGTAACTAACCCGTCAGCAGGAACCTGTATATATTATTGCCTAGAAACATTAGATAATGAAGGATAAAACAACTCAATCAAATCATTTGTGACCTGATCTCCTATTTTGAGAGGTATGACATCCCCAACCACAATGTCATATATGGAAACCTTCTCTCTCCGACCTCCTCTGATCACCTATTCAGTTTTTTTCACGAGTATATAAATCATCATTCACGTTACCTAAAACCAAAATAAGAAGAAGGGAGAAATCTATATAGCTTCATTGCTAATAGCCTAATATTACCTCCACTTGAATATTTCGCTTTTCCTCATTTAAATTTTGAAACTGGAGGGACTGCCTGTAATCACTGGTTGCTGAAGAATAGATGCATATTAAAGAAAAAGATATGTATTAGTCACATTGCATACCAAAAATAATTTCTCTCTCATGGTAAACTTAAGCAAAATTTGCTCCAGAAACTACTAGGAACAGAAGGACAAAATGTCCCAAGTAAAAAAATAAAAGAAAAAAAATAAAGGAAGGACGAAATGTAGAATGCTTCGACCAAAGGGAACCATTATTCAAAAGTAATTTACAAGAAGTAGCTTTATCAAGTGCAAAGTTTCATAGTTAATCTTGTCATCTAAAGCATTACATTGTTAGACTAGACATTTAATATATCAAAATTACACTGAGTTGATGATCATAAGTGGAAGATAATTCAAGCCTACATTAGATTTGACAAATCAAACCTAATAAAGAAAGATACATCCCAAATAAGGCATTGATCAGATAACATAGACATTGTAATCATTGTACCTCCAAAAGTAAAAACTCAGATATGGCCATAGTGATAATCCAGGGAGGGAGTTTGGGGGGCGGGCCAAAAGAAGGCACAAATATCAAATGGGAAATATCACATGTGACTAATACTAAAATTATATTCTTTTCTAGCTTTAATAAACACCTAAACATGTTAAAACACTGCTCATGAATGATAACTGGCATAAAATGCATCTTACGGGAATTTTTAAGCAAGGTACTTGAAGGATAAAACAAAACCATCCATTCATCTCCAGGCAGAGATCAGTAACTTTCTCAAGACTCCATTTTGCGGATGGGTAATAAACCATTCAAAATGGTGGTTATTTTAAGATATTCAATGGTGAATGAGCAATAACATAAAAGGCAGGTTTCATTTGCCTGTAACAATAATGACCAGAAGAACTGCAAAGGTGATGCTTCCTCCATCATACCATCCCTCTGAAAGACCCTGCAAGAATGAAGAATTGTTAAAAGAGACTTGAAATAGCAATGAATTCAAGTTTCTTTCACCATATATATTAAGATGGAAGTTCTTTCAATGACTACGAACATAGATTGTATGACATAAGTGAGTCATGTGAACGCACTATATTCAAGTTCCAAACATAGCATATCATCAACCAATTCTTTTTTAGATGTTTATTCAGGTTCCAGTTAACCATACAGTAAAGCAAGTTTTTATACTTATCAAAGCAAGTAGTAAACAAACACGCTTCCTATGCTGAAGTCAAGGTTCATGAGTACTTGACAATTCCAATTCCAATTCCAACACCCATATAAGAAAAATCTGATGGAGAGACAAAGGATATAACAAAGAGTGGGGCAGAAAAGCTAATGAAATCAAATAGTAGAATTGGAATGCTTCCATTGGAAGATTATATATATAAATATTGTTAAGTGAAATAATGCTTACTAATAAAAATAACTCAACTTTCCAGTGGAAGATGAAATAAATAAGTGTAATAGGTCAGAATTCAATAGTGAAAATGGACTTATGTACTTTTGTATTCTGTGCTTACCTCAGTTTTATTCCAAGACCCAAAGAAGCGATAGCAGCTATTATTAGAATAATGAGAGTCGTATCCTGCCAGGCCTCCCAAAGGAACATCTGCACGAAATGAAATGCAAGGAAGCTAAATGACAGGTTTGAATAGGAATAAAAAGTTTCAATTCCACAAGATGTATAGTCACACCAAAGTAACAGTCTACACAAAAATTTACCCAGAAAGTCCTCCCCTTCTTCACAGGATAAGTGTTTGACCCAAAGGCATCTCTTCTCTGTGCGAACTCATGATCATCACCAGAAATCCCTGTTTCAACGTCTGATCTAAGCATGCCAGATATGCCTTTAACCTGAAAAATGGTGAAATGTTAAACTAATTTACTGAGACATACAACGAAACTAGCTAAAGAGTTGTAAAGGATAAAGGTAGTCTTGCCCCTCCATATTGTTGAAATGCGGCAATATTATGATCCCTGTTCATTGAAGCAAGCTGTTCGGGTGAAATTCCAAAAGGCCCAGATGGAGATGGAGGAATTACTGCTGTGCCTAACACTAATAACCAAAAAAAAGATCTGGTTTATTCTAGCTGATGTAACATGAGGATAAAATAAACTTACACAGATGTTTTCAAGCAGCGACACTTAAATGTAAATCAACACTGAGGAACCAGAGTGGCGAAATCCTAAGTCCTACTAGAAGCTTAGGAATGCAAAATTGTACTAGCATCTGACTCATCTCGAGCAGTATTATTCCATTTATTATGCAACAATAATCAGTTAATCACTGATCTATCTATCACTAGCAGATTACACTTGTCTTGTTAAAGTTGGTGGAGTATTGAGTCAATAGAAGATCCTATTTCTGAAGTAAAAGCTGTCTCAAGTCTCTTGTACTATTTTTTGACAACAAATTTTCTCAGAACTAAGTTGAACAAGTAGGAGTTTATAGTATAATGCAATAAAATAAGTGGCGGAACATAAAGAATAGTTTTTGACAACAAATTTTCTCAGAACTAAGTTGAACAAGTAGGAGTTTATAGTATAATGCAATAAAATAAGTGGCGGAACATAAAGAATAGCTAATGGGAAGCAGTCGTGGTAGTGATTAAATACCTATAGCTCGCTGTCCGGCCAATTTGAAGAGTAAAGCAGCCTACAACCAGAGCACTAGTGCATAAGTGATTAAATAGTTAATTGGTAGAGAATTTTATCAGTTGCTTAATATATATTTGTATTACCCTTATGACTTGAGCATGAGCTCGAATCATTCTTCTTCTCTTTTCTTGCTCTTCATCTTTTTTCAAGTCTAATGTGTAGCGAAAGCGACGAGAAGCATTAAGCACAAGAGCTGCTTGCTGGAAAGGACCAAGAGTTGCAAATCAGAAAGAGGTTCCTCTTGGGTGTTATCAGTCAATCAATAAAAGGCATCATCACCCCATAAATACAAGCATATGCGAGTCGACCATTACACATGTTTATGCATAATGTTGACCAGAAAATTGCATCTCACACAAACTAGAGCTCGTTGTTAATTAATCGTTCGATGCCATAGATTTATATAATCCTAAATCTCAAAAGAGATGCATCTCATAACCCAAAGGTATTCTGTTCTTTGAGATTCACACTTTTATAGAATGTTCAGTAAACATCTTATCTTAGACTGTTTATGACGAGTGTATATTCACTGATATAGAGAGGATTGATGCCAGTGCATGAAAAACACATCGCCACGTCTTACCCTCCAGCGCTTGAGCAAATTATGAGACGCATTTTTGGTGTTGCCGATGTCGAAAGGGTCGGAAAACTCTTCATCGACGGCTGATCCGCTCTCGTCCTCTGGTGCGTCGGATGGTGCGCCACTCTCGAGGTCATGGTGGATTTCGTCTTCGTCGCCGGTGGTCATGGCCGTCCGCAGGGATGGTACCGTCGCTTCAAAAGAGTTATCACAGCTCCCTGAAAGACAAACGGGGAAACAACTGTGGAATTTTGAGCAGGATAAACAACGAAATTGGGCGTCGGAGAAAACTCAATCAAATCGATCCCGCATTGACGAAATAGAGCAGAATCATCACGCACTGGGAGCTGTGGGATATACTGATTACTCTCTTCTCTGTCTCTCTCTTACTCCTCTCTCTCTCTCTCTCTCTCTCTCTCTCTCTCGTGCATATTTTCGGCCAGCGGTTGTGAAATTATAGGAATCTGATTCAACCGCGACACCATGGAAAACAGCTAAAATTCGGGAAGTTTTTAATAATTTTATGCTATTTTTCGAAGTATTTACACTATGCCTAGCGAACAAATTCGGTCGAGAATTTGTAACTTTAGTCATCATCTTCGTGAAGCACTCACATCTAGCTCGAAACAAGCTTTGCAGAAATTTCCCGCGCAGAAAATTAGGTCAGTTGGAACTGACACGAGCCATTTCTAGCTCCTGATATGGACAAATTTGTAACGGTAACCATCATCTTAGTGAAATGGAGAAATTTAATATTTCTTTTTGTATTATTAATTGTTTAATGTCGAGAAAATTACAATTAATTCGAATGTTGTGATAATACATATAAAATAGACAATTAGATAACCCAACCTATTTTTAGAAATAAAATATTTAATATATTTAATTAGACTGTAAGATAATGTATGAACTTAATTCCCAAACATTAAGCATAACATAATTGTAGACATTCTCTATCTATTGAAATAAAATCACGAAAACACTAATTTTATTTAGCTCGTATATATGGCGATTTAGTTATAATAAAATAAATATCTTACCGTTAAGCTACGTAATGTCTCTCTAGTTGCATGTACTAATATACAGTAAAAACATATATATAATCACGCCACTTCAAACAAAACAAAAATCATGTCGCTTAAAAAAAAGAAAAAAAAAAAAGAGAGAGAGAGAGCTTTGTTTGTTACGCGTGATAAGCGTGATAAATATGAGATAAGACAAGGACGGAGGCAGAAAGGGGTCTCGTGGCCCATGGACCCCTAGTAATTTCGAAAAAAATTGGGAGTATTTTAGTTACTTTTAATTTTAAAATATATTATTTTAGAGAGTGGTTATTTGCTATGTATAATTTTATATTTAACATTTTTTATTCTTTTTTCTTTTCTTTTCGTTTATATCTCTTTATTTTTTTTTTGTAACTTTTGGGATTTTATATTCTTTTTTCTTTTCTTTTTGTTTTTATCTCTTTATCCTATGAAAATTTTCCAACTTCTCTCTATCTTCTATGAAACTTCTTCAACTTCTCCAATGTAAAGAATTGGATATCTGAATTCACACAGAGAAAATCGATAAAGGGAAAACAACGCATATGAGAGAACAAATTCCGTAAATTACGAAGAAAATAGAGCAGCACAAGAAAATAAAAATTTCAATCTGCTCTTAATTTATAAAAAAATGATATTTTCTTTATCCATCCCAAAAATTGATTCAAAGAAACTTGTTACAAGTTTAAGCTCATCAAATTAACATATTTGCGGGAAAAACTAAACTATCAGATATGATAGTTTTAAAATCTGAAAATTTGTCTGTTAATGAATAGTTTTGAATCTAAAATTTTCAATAAATGAACTCGCGAGTTGTTTTCAATCGATCGATGTTTTCATCTTGCGTCAAGTTGTTTGAGTTGAGTAGACAACTTATATTTGGGTTGACTTTCAAAGTGAGAGAGTATCTATTGTGCCTTCTTAAGAAAGAAGATAATGTATTGGTAGATTCCTAAAAAAATCAATTTCTTCTCAAATAGTTTTGGGTCTCCAACTTCAAATTTCTACCTCCTGTCACTGGAGATAGATATCTATAATATGTTAGTTTGATTTAGAACTCCAAATCTTTAATAAAGTATTGGTTTGTTATCTACAAATTACATATGAATGATTTTGTATCACATATAAGTTGTGATATATAATAGAAAAGATTAGAATAATAAATATTAATATATTTTAGGCCAAATAATGAAGAATTCGTAAAGTAGAATCTTCCCAACCTGATTTTCTCTGTGACTAAACCATAAGCGGCGGTTTTAGGGTTTGTGAGAGACAACAGTCTTCCTTGTTTCAAGGCGAGTTCTTCCCATTGGTGAGGCACAACATTTTCTTTGTTTTGTCCCATGAATCCGGACGAAGTTTCTAGAAACTTCACGTTGAGGCCACAAGGTGGTTGACTTGGGGGAGGGCGGATCACTGCTGATATATATGAAATGAATAAATCCAAGCATTTCGTGGTAGGGAAAATCTTTGCATCGCGTGTCGTTAATAGAGATTGCGCATGCAACTTCCACGTATCCGCCAAACCACGAGGGTTCCGGATATTGAAATCGTTGGTGACAACCTCTTTGTAGTGGTGTTCACAAATGATCACGATCATCGCCACACTCTCTATGATGGCCCATGACACTTCTTTCGAGTCTTATGATGTTCAAAGAGCCGCATGGACTACAAAAGCCCTCAAATGTTGAGTTTAAGGAGTGTACGACTTGTATCCAATGCCATAATCTCCCCCTGGCCTATATTATTATCCGTAAAGTGGTAGAAATCGTTGGAACGATCGAGGAAAATGATACAGGTGATGGAGGCAATTGCTTGGGGCAGACGCTCGTGTTAGGGTTTCACGAGATCTGGATAAGCCCCTTCAACATTGTGTTCAAATTAGGGCAGAAAACCCAAATGATTTTAATTCGCTACGAACGCCTTCCGGAGTTCTGTAGTGCATGTGAAAAGGGTTGGTCATTTAGTGCGGGATTGTACTGATACAACGGTGAATAAACAATAGAAGCCATTTGGGGTGTGGTTGAAGGTTGTTCGCATGGTGGACCCCCGAAGGGGGAGAGGGGAAGGTCGCGGTAGAGGTGAGACGTCTCCGACAGCACTATCTCGCCTATACCTGGAGGAGCCCTTTTACTCACTCGAGTGTCCTCGAGCATGGTCGTGGAGGCGGAGAAATAGGAGAAATAATTAGATCTGGGAGAGCAAAAGAAATGGTCTTAAGAGCATAGAAGGTGGTAGCAATGGAGGGACGTTTGACCCAGTTGCTCTCCCGGAGGACTTGATCTTTACCCAGGAGCGAGATATTACACTAATGGAGTCCTCCCAAGTAAATGACAGACCCAACTTAGCCAGCTACTTCCTCATACTTTCTCCAACGAAGAAAATGAACAAAAAATAGAAGAGAATGTTTATAGACGGGATGAATGATACCTCTCTGGGGACGAAGATGGGATACGGAGATACCTTTGATAATATTTCAAGGAAGAAGGCACGACTCGCTCACCAAACTCCTGTGGATAGCGAAGCCAGAAACTTGTGTTGGAGGAAAATTTTGATTTTGTGTGTGGACGTGTGTGTGTATTTGTGATTTAGAGAGAGACAAGCTTTATAGAATTTCTTAACTCACTTATTTCTCAATCTTCACTCTTACCTATTACAACACACAAACACTTCTATTTATACTACTCAATGCCACCTTCTACACTCTTTTCTCTTCTCTAATTTTTTCATCCTTCCACTCTCTTCTATAATGTTCTACACCATTCTACTCATTTCTCACATATTCTACATAATTCTTCTTATTTCTCCATTCTTCTAGAACTTTCTATACAAATCAAGTTTATTCTTTTTCAACACTCCCTTTAAACTTGATTTGTCATTCGAGCAAAATTCGAACTTGTTGAAGTCTTGAACTTGAGTGGCTTAGTGAAAATATCGGCAACTTGATCTTGTGTCTTCGTGTACTCCATGAACTTCATTCGTGTGATGCATTCTCGATGTAATGGAAGTGAGTGTCGATATGCTTGCTTGATGCTAGAGGAGCTAGTGAAGGTTTAATGATATTTTGGAAAGCTCATGTGGAGGTTACTATATAGAATAATTCGGAGGGCATGTGGATTTTTTTTCTTTGATGGGACAAGGATATTTGATAGGATATGGCCCAACCTCTCGGTGCCCAACGAGGATATGGCCCGATCTCTCAGGCCCCAAACGAGCTGGGCCTAGCCTAATATTGCCCTACCGGTTATGCCTAAACGACGATCCTAAATCCTAATTATGGGTAATGGTAATGAGGTATGGTAGTAATCATGAGTAATAATGGTGGAGATCATGGTCGATTATAGGAGAATTATGGCCCGCCAATCAAGGATTAGTGGGACATGATTTACGTTGTGTATAAATAGGAGTTAGATTGAAGGTAAAGGGTTAGCAAATTCTGAATACTAGAGCCCTTTGAGATACTTGCGTAATCGAATTATAGTAAACATCTTGAGGATCATCTCCTCCGTGGGCGTAGATCTTATTCTTGATCGAACCACGTAAAAGTCTCTTGTGTTCTTTCTTGTTTTCATAAATCTCATACTAGATTTATCATTGGCGCCGTCTGTGAAACTCTTGAACAAAAAGCGTATTTTCTACAATCTAATGGCAAGGACACGGCAACGCTTAATCTTGTCGGCGATGTCGGTAACTAACCGTGCGGAGGACGATCGGTGGTCACACAACGCCGGGAAAGGGAAGCGTGACGCCACCGGCGGTCACACACCGATGGTCACATGGAAAATGCCCATACACCTCGGGATCGCCGCCCCACGAAGAGAAGACACCGACCTCGATGCCGGTGAGCAGGAGGTTCACCGCTCCCACGAGGTCCTCGGTCGGCGATGTCCGAATTCCTCAACGTCAACCTCAATCAATTCGAGTTTCCTCAACCGGAGGACAAGCGGGCGGGCCTCAAGAGTGCCCGAAGTGGTGGTTCTGCGATCGAGGTCGCTTACCTCTCCGAAACAATCAACGTTCATCACGACATAATGATCGCCCGATACGGGGTTCATTCGTCCTCATACCCTCCGCGAGTCGTTCCACCTCGACATGATACCCATGAAAATGGACGGGAAAGAAGGGAGGAAAACGGTCGAACTCCCACGAAGAGATGACGACGTCGTTATCGATCTCCCACTCCCGGAGAGGATGGTAACGAACTCCCGGATTCGACCGACACGGACGAATTATCTCTCTTTCGAGGAGATTACGGATACACCCTGCCCACAGCGATACCGGGCTCAGAATATTCTTTGCATCACGATGGCCTTGGAGATCTTCCCGACTTCCTATTTGCCTATACCACCAATATGGCAAACGAGGGATGGAAGATTTCCATATGTGTAAGGTCTTTCCGGTGCTAATCTCCAACGCTCGGCGTTGGTTCACCTCGCCTTGAGCAGCATCCATTGCTTCAAAGACCTCGTGGATCGGTTCAAATGGCGTTTTACGGAAGATGCCGCCTCAACAACCTTCGTCCGATCTCGCACAATCCGCGAGGACGGACGAAACAATGTCGAATTCGTCTCCAGATTCATCATGGAATCCCTTAAAATAGATGAGAGTAGCGATCTCTACATCATCAACGCATTCAAGAGCGGGATCCGCACGGAGCTCGAATAAAGAGATCACCGTGGCGACCAAAAACGACTAGTCGTCTTTGGACCCAGTTGACAACTTTATCAAAAGGACGAGTCGGATAGGAAGAGAGAGATCCGGGATGAGCGGAATCGAGAGAAAGCGGGAGGATCGGGGCGGTCTTGAGCAGCAAGTGCGTTCGAAAAGAATAAAGAAGGACCGGTAGAATCAGGTGGGACCTCGGCAAACCTCAGTAATAACGATCGCCTTTATTCAAATCCGTATGGAAATATTTGAGCTTCACTGAGCTCTTTCAAAACCTCCTCCTATGAAAGGAGGATCGAAAAAAGTCGGCGGAAAGTATTGTGACTACCACCAAGGGTACGGTCACGATCTGAAGATTCAAGTCCTTGGGCTCACAGACGACGAGCTTGTGAAGAAAGGGCGAAGAAAGTACCGACCGACTCCGGGTAATAAAAAGCGCAGAGGGAAAATGGAGGTGGTAACAGCTGGACCGACCTCAGCAGCAACCCGACTGAAGATGGCGGGGCGAAGGTCCCAATGCAATGGAGCAGGTTTACGCTATAACCGGGCTGCCGGTTAGTACGACGAGGTCGTCGCTTAGAAATGAAGCTTCGAGGCCGACCCCAAGAGCCGAAAAAAGCGGCTCGAGATGGAGAAAATATCGTGTTCTCGAAGACGACCCAGTACCAAGATCATGCCCACCGGATGCCATTACTGTACAAGCCGTGGTGGGTAATAAAATGTACATCGGTTCACATTGACATCGGAGCCTCCGTTAGCATCATATTCGAGTAGCACTGGATAAACTTGATGTCGGAGGAATTGATATACTCTGCACCTTCGATTCGGAGCTTTACTCAAGAGGCGGTTCAACCCGAAGGTGTCATTACCCTTAGGTCACCGTAGGCGCGGCTCCCGGTGGTCACCAAAGCCATTCATTTTCTGGTCCAGCTCCTCTCCATACAATATTATCACAGGAAGAGATTGGTCAGATGCAACCAGGGCCGTCACTCAGTGTACCACCTCACCATTAAGATACCCACCCGTGGGGTGTTAAGCATTCGGGGTGACCAAGCGGCGGCTAAAGAATGCTACGAGTCTCAACCAGATGCGGCCTTACCACAGAGCCTAGCAATTCTGAACCCTCCGGTTGCCACCTGGGATGATCTCGTGAGAATCTTGACTATCTGATTGACGACCCTTCCAAAGTTGTCAAGGTTGGTACCCGAGTTCGATCGATATTAAATCAACGGTCATGCGACTTCTAAGGGAATATAGGGATGTATTTGCATGGTCTCCATTGGATATGGTAGGGTCTCGCCGAGCTCATAACTCATCGTCTTAACATTGATCCGCCACTAAACCGGTTCGTGAGAGAAAAGAAGTTTTGCGCGGAGCGAAGCGGTCATAAGAGATGAGGTAACCCAACTCAGGAGGCTAAAATCACAGACGAGGTTAAATACCCAACTTGGATGGCTAATCCGTTGTAGTTCGAAAGCCGAGGAGGGATGGCGTATGTGTCGACTATACCGACCTCGATAAACAACATGAAGGATCACATTACCCTCCCGACATTGACAAGAAGGTGGAAGCATTGGTCGGGCATGAGGTATTCGGTTTCTGGATTTATACAGAGGATACCACCAAGTCTTGATGAGCCGGAAGGCGCCCAAAACAGCGTTCATTCTTGACTTGGTGTCTTTGCCACTGAAAGATGCCTTTCGGTCTAAAAAAGCCTTGGAGCTACCTACTAAAGAATGGTGGATCGCGATCTTCAAGGATCACATAGGAGAAATTGTTGAGGTCTATGTCGATGATATAGTAGTCAAAAGCAAAAGGCGAGGCTGCGCCATTGACCTCGAAACTATTCTTCACTCCTCGAGTCGGCCAACCTCAAGCTCAATCCCAGTGCACATTTGTGGTGAGGCGGGTAAATTTCAGGGGTCTTTGGGTTTCTCAAGAAGGCTGAAAGCCAATCCTACCAAGGTGAAAACGGTGCTCGACATGCAGATCCCAAAACCATCCGTGAAATACACAAACTCAGGATGCAGCCGCCTCAGTGATTCCTATCTCGGGCTTGCCGAAGCGACTTCCTTCTTCAAGATCACGAGGAGAGCTCCAGATTTCACTGGCGGGGAAGAACACGGTCGCCTTCACTGGTGAAGGAATATCTTGCTGACACTATCCGCCCAAAGCAAGGTGAAACTCTATCGTTATATCCGCCACCCGGACGAGGCGATTAGTCTTTGTATTGGTGAGAGAAGAGATGGACGGCAACTTCCCATCTACTTCATTAGCCGTGCTCTCAAAGGACGGAGGCGAGTACACCAACCTCGAGAAGGTAGCTCGCCTTAGTGAGCATGCGAGCGCCTCGGCCTTACTTTCAAGCTCATTCGGTTCGGTACTAATGGTTTACCTCTAAGACAAGTCTTATCAAAACCAGTCATCCGGACGTATAGCTAAGTGAGCCTTGAGCTAGGCGAACACGATATCTCATACTCCCCGGTAGGCCATAAAAGGACAAGCCACTTGCAGTTTCTGGTGGAGGTCAAATTCACCGAGGTCGCCTCTACCGGTGGTCACTCCCACCCCAGCGGAGGAACTGTCTTTGCATCACCCGGTGATTGTTGGCGAGATGTATGTGGATGGTGCCTCATGTAAGGCAGGCGTGGCGAGCATCCTCTCCTCGGCCGAGATAAGCGAAGTGACATCGCCTGCGGTTTACCTTCCCAACCACCAACAACGAAGTGGAATATGAAGCATTGATCTCGGACTCCGCTAGCAAAAGAATTGAAAGTGGACAAAGTCCGGATATTTGGAGATTCGGTCGTGGTAAACGGTATTAGGCACATACGAGGCTAAGGAGGATCGAATGAGAAGTACCTTGAGAAAGCAAAGAGATCTTGACCTCGTTCGGATACTTCAAGATAATCAAATTCCACGAGGAAAAGCAGAGGTGACATCCTTAGTAAATTGGCTTGTCATCGGCAAATCCATGATGGGGAAGTTCATTCGAGAAGCATTGAGGCGCCTCATATCGGCGTTATCTCGTTTGAACCGAGGCGGATGACGCCCCTAAAAGCATATCTGGAAGTGGGTACACTACCTCGGGATCTGGAGGCCAAAAGATGATGGCGAAATCCCGAAGTATCTTATGCATGAGGCGCTCTATAGGAAGTCTTACCTTCAACCCTCCGGGGTGCCTCGGGCGGAAGAAGCCGACTCGTGCTCAATGAAATTCAGGGTCTTGTGGAAGCCACATCGGTCGCGAGCTCTCTCAAAGAAGGCGAGGTCGGGATACTCGGCCCCCGTGCAAGATTCGCCGAGCTCGTCAAAAGTGCCCCGGTGCGATTCACTCCACGGTCAAGCGCCTCGGGCCGATCTAAGCGGTCTGCGAGTCCATGGCCTTTCATCGGTGGGAGATTGACATTGTTGGTCCGTTCGGCCGAGCACCGGTCGACTTCGATGTAGTCGTAGCCATAGACTACTTCACAAAGTGGGTCGAGGCGAACCACTATCGAGCCTCACGGCGGAGAATTCAGACCTTGTGTGGAAAATATAGTCCGCCGCTTGCATACCGCGCGATTCGGTCTCGGACAACGGCGCAGATTAGTAGACAAAAACTTCAAGGGTGGTGCGAAGAACTTGGATCGATCAACGTTTCACCTCGGTACACCCACAAGCGAATGGCGGACCGAGGTCACCAACCGCACGATCGTACAAGGATTAAAGAAGAGGTTGGACCGAGCTAAAGCGGCCGCTGAAAATCTCCCTCAAGTCCTTTGGTCCCTGAGGACCACGCCTCGGACGTCGCGGAAACCCTTTCGGCTGATCTGCATGCGGGGTCATCATATCGTACCGAGATCGGTAGCCAAGCCAGCGACTCTTCGCCGATCGGTAGGGAGCGAGGAAGACCATGAGCAAACCTTGGCGCCTCGAAGAAGCGCGAGCTACCTTCATAAACGAAGCCAAGTATAAAGCACGGTCGCGGATTACAACAAAAGGGTCAAAACTTAGCGTTCCAAGTAGGCGACCTCGTCCTACGAAATAATGAAGCCGGAGGGAGGCGTCTTAACAAGCTGGATCCGACATGGGAAGGCCCATACCGTGTTCACGAGAACCTTGGTAAGGGGCTTACAAGCTATCTCACTTATCCGGCGCTTATCCCCGAACACGGCATATTTCTCATTTAAGGAGTACTTTACATAGTTTGATTTCGGATCGACTTTATGTTAGTCTCCTTACTTGCCTTGTCAGTGCGATGTCATATATTTGTTGAATAAAATATTTATTTTTCAATGAATATTTCATTTCGCTCATTTTATTAGTATCACGAACATCTATTTGGATATACGCATTTAACCTTCACGAGGGGACGCCTCACGAAGATAAAAAACCACTAAGTAGGGTACTCACTAAGCTACGCACTCGTAGATTACTCATTGAATTGAACATCTCGGTCTGCAACGCATCTGCACTACTCACTAGTTTGAAAGTCTACACGCATGCATCTGATTACTCATTAAGTTGAAAAAATCTACATGTATAAGACATCCAAATTGGATCTCACCAAATATTGGCAAAGTATACGATATAAATACATTTACGACCAAACGAAGTCCTAAGCTATGTTTATACCTCTCGAGAAAACGTACACTTGAAAACGAGTCTAAATACATTTATACCTACATACAAAATCCTACACTATGTACGCTCATTCGGGTTCCGGGCTCCGCTCCGAGACTCCACCGGCCGAGATAATTTTGAGCAGAAGTCCCTGTGTCGGCGATGGATACCCGGAATAAACTCATGCCTTCCACCCAATCACGGTGGCCCCACCTCGGCTTTGTTCCGGAGTAGTTTGACTCGGCAGGCGGATTACGGCACAGGAAATTGATCCGCACCCGAGGCCACATCTCGACCCGTGAACCTGACGTCGGACCAGGACTATGCCCTTGTCCCCGAGCTCTAGCCCTTCCACGTCGATTTGCAGTCCGCGCGCGTCCTCCCTCCGAGCGCGGCCGTCTTCTATACGCCCATTGTCGGATGGACCCATTTGACCGAGCGCAGCGTGTCAGCGTAGCCGCCTCCTCTTCGAGCTCTTCAATTATGGGATCGCGTTGCCCATGTAGATGAAGCGGCGGAGCATCGTCGTTCTGACGATCTCATACATCGCATGTATTTCAGATGGTCGGCGTCTTTTAAATTCTTGCTATTAGGACCTCCTCATCCTCAATACCATGTCTTCCGCCAACAAGCTCGAACTCGATCGTCGGCGGATATAGTCGTTCCCAGTCCGGCGGATGACCTTTTCGTACTCTTCATGCTCTTCGAGATCCGAGCCGCCTGCTCGTTGTCACTCAAGTTCCTCGCGGATGCATCGATCGTCCGTGGATCACATCTGCAGATAAATCAGCCCCGGACTTGAGATGTGTAATCCCCTTAACTGCGCCTCATTTTCAGCAGGAGGCGAGCCACCTCATGATCGACTTCATGCAACTTTTGTTTCGATTCGGTGGCGATGCGGTAGCGTCCATCTTGGCAATACGAGTCGGCTCGTGAGACCGACTCTCCAGTGTGTCACCTCTTCATCCTTCTCAGCCAGAGCACCTCGGACTTCTTTCAGTTTTGTTAGCAGTTCATGATCCAGTCCGAAGTACTGAGGTGAAGAACGCTAGAAATAAGACAACAGACAAGGCATTTTAACAAGATATGTCTATTATTATTCAAAATGGAAGTTTGTACAACACCGGGTCCTATCGATCCCGGCAAATCATCCTATTACATTGGGTCCACTGACCTCAGGCTCATTAGGCTGATTGCGACCCTCCGACCTCTGCTTGGGTTGCTGCTTCTTGCTCTTCCATTGGTTGCCGATCTGCGGAAGGGCGTCCGAGCTTGACTGCCGCCCGGTTTGGTCCTCAACTCGGCAAGAAGGCTGAAGCTCACGTCTTCATCTTCCCACCTTGAGTTACGACCTCCGCCGTCGAGGTGAAGACGTGAGGCATCCACCACGGAAAGGAGGTCGCCCGTGATTATCTGACGTAATTCTTGCATACCTCCGGTGATCGACCTCAACCCAGCCGTGTTGGGCCTATCAAAATCTGGTCTCGGTAGCCAACTTCTCAGGTGGGCACAATCACCTCCGGCCTCATCACGGCGGCCGGTCGGAGATGAAGAGGAAAACTCTCCGACTCGATAAGCTTCTTTGAAGGCCCTCGGCATAGGTCCTTGCCCACAAGAAGGCGCTTGTTTCTGTGCCGCCTCTCGACCTCTCGGCGGCCTCTCTGGCGCTCTCTTCGCCCAGACGGGCCTTCGCAAGGCCGGTCCTTCTTCTTGAGGCACTCTCGGTGCCATCTTCGCCACTTCGGCTCCTTCGCTTCGCGCCAAGTTCGGCGTCCACCACAGGAAGCATCCGGTAGGATTCAGCGGCCCTCGATCTGTCATGGTGGCTAGCCTTCTCCATGGCCTCATATTGCGAGGCGTACCAGCGATAAGCCCGGCCATGCGGTGCATCTCACCCGCCATCGAGGCGCATCACGAATATGGAACAATAAGCAACAAGTAACAACAAACTTAGGAGAAGGGTAGCGACTTATACTTTGGGAAGGATAAGGAAGCTACGAGGCCGGCACCTCGGTCGATGCGACCATGGACCTCGATCTCCAACGTCGGGCCGAGGCTGTCGGGGACGGTCACCGGTCTTCAGGCGTCCACCACCACGGGTCATTGGGTGGACTCGCTTCGTCTCGCTTCTTCCTCGCGGGCTCCCCCGATCGGAGGAAGCGGGGCGGCGGCAGATCGGCACATTGACTTCTCTGGTCGGGTCAACCTTTGCATTCAACATGAGAATTTCATTATACGGTAAAATCAAGCGGGGAAATAAAGATAAGAAGGTTCACTTTGAATCGAGACCACGACCTTTGGAGCTTCGACTATAGACACTCAAATCAGCATCGTTCAAATCATCCTCGGTATAGTTGATCGATAGGATCTCACCCATATCGTTCAACGGCTTCTCCATAGGGCCCAAGGATTAATTTTCACGTCCTTCATCGCCCGAGGCCCCACTCATACCTTGGATACCCTCACCCGCAAAAAGTATCTATTACGCGGTGAGATACCTTAGATGGGAAGCAATTTTAAACTTCGACGGTGACGGGTAATATACTCACATAGACTTGATGCTAAAACGCATCAAGACTTGAAAAGAACCCTCGCCTATGCCATAACAGTTAACCCTAACCCCACCACGACCTAATAGAATTGGAGGTCGGTTGGCGTATAGGGATCCGAAAATACTCTTGAAAGCTAAGGAAAATGGGGCATAAAATCTAAGCCCGACTATTAAGCTATCTACAAAATGGTGATAAATCCTCGGAGGCCATCGCCCTATCGTTGGGTTTTTTGCACCACCATGTATCCTCACGGAATGTGGTATTTCTCGTGACCAAAAGCTCCTCCATCGTCAAAGTTGATTTAGCCCAGCAATCAAGAGGCCATCCCATACAAAGACCTTTGGTGAAACCCTAGAACTAAGTCCTATGAATTAGCCTTCTCAAGGTATTGCTTCATTCGGTCCTCCTGGCCTCGTGTTGCCTAACACCGGTTCACCGATCGAGAATCTCCAAAGATCGGATCTTGTCACTTTCATTCCTTAGCGGAGTCCACGAGATTAGCGCCTCGTACTCCCACTCGTTGTTTGTGGTGGGAAGGTGACCAAGTGCATAGTCATTCGCTTTGTGCGGGCGAGGAGGAGGATGCTGCTCATTGCCCGTTTGCATGAGGCTCAGATCACGTACTCTTCGGCAATCATCGGGGATTAAGGGTGGATTCATTGGTTGTATCTGAAAGTAGTTTTGGTTGAGCTTGTATCAATGTTTCCTGCCACTATTCAATCTCCTATCAGATTGATTACTTGATTGCATATATATGTGTCCTCTTATCTCATATATAAGTTAGATCATACGATTGTGTGAAGATCACGAAGTGCGTATGATTGGTCGAAGCAATGAGATATAAAAGTTTCACGAATTTGAGAGAATCTATGATAGATGATGACGTTGATGATGCTTAACAAGTCTCGACTAAGGTATTAGGTGAGTATGAGTTCTAACCATCACTTTGACTTGTTATGGGTGAGGGTTATATGTTCTAACAATATTCTCCGCGTCTTGGGTGGTGGCGGTCTGTATGTCATGTCTAGTTATCATGTCGAGTCACCATCCGTTTAGGATGATGGCTCCCATAAGGGCTCGAAAAGATTTATTGTACTAAACCCGAGGTTGAGTTAGCTCAAGTACAATAATAAGGTTGAGTGGTACTACTTAAGGAATTAAAGCTATTAATTATTTTAGCGATCGAGAATGCTATAAATAATTAATGGACGTCACATCTTAAATCGAGGATTCGTAATGTCAAGTGCAATGACTCTTGCTCGCAATAAAGGGTAAGTCGGCATTTATTCTCTAGTGGCATGAATAAATGTTTATAAATTAATTTATGTTAGGAATGAACATAAGATAATTAATTTATTTGAGGCCCTCTTTATTCCTTGCATTTGATCCTGGCAGCCCATCCAGGGCCCTTTAGCGAGAAAATCGGCGCCATGCTCTCTATGGCGAGATTTTATTCTCTTTATCCTACAAGGATATTATTATATTTATGGGATATGCATAGATCCTTTCCTTATGGGATTAAGGTAGTGCATTATAAATATAAGGTAAGAGATAAAGTCTAGGTTAATGCTCGTTATTAGCTAGCAAATTTTGAGAATCACATAGTTTTATTGTGAGAAATTTGAAATTGAGAGAGAGCATTGGCGATTTTTCGAAGCATTCTCCATAGATCGTCCTCGCTCGGCGTTGGAGATTGGGCAGCGGGATCTGATCGGAAGATCAAAGCAGTCTGATCCGTTCTTCCGTTCGACCAGAAGCGGTCGAGGTAAACACGAGAAAACCCCTACGTGTTGCATTAATTAAATAGGCATGCTAGGAATATAATCAATGTATGGTGAATTAAATATCAGAGCAGATCCCGGGCGGGCTAAACCTAGTTTTTCCCACATTGGTATCGAGCCGAGATCGATTCTTGGCTCGTTGGATTAATTCGCTTTGATTATTACGTGCGCTTAATTAATTATGGATGCATGCGTTCATCGTGGCTCGTTTATTTTTGTCGGATTTGTTTTTACACCACGAGAAAATCCGTGGTTAGATTAGATTTATTTTACGTAAATCTTATCGTAAAGAAGACGAGATGAAAGCACGAAGAAGCGAGGCGGCGAAGGGCGTCGGAAACACAGGCACACGGCGGGGCGGCGTGCGGGCGGCACGGCGGCGTGCGTGGCGCTTCGTCACGTCGCCCGGCGTGCGCGTGTTTCTCGGCCGGCGGGGCGAGGCGTGGTGCGCGGCATGCGCGGAACGCGAGCGCGACTTTCAGCGAGAGCCTCAGCGGTGCTCGGCAAATACCGCACGGAAACCTCAACACGCTCGGCGGCAGCGGCGCGCGAATCACGTCGAAGCCTCGGCGCTGGCGTCTCGCGAGCGCGAACCATAAAGTGTGCGAGGCTGCGGGCGGCTGGCGGCAGTGCGCGATTTTGCGAGCGCCCGGCGGCTTCGGCGGCGTGGCTCGGCAGCCTTGGCGCCGACAGCGCAGTTCGCGAGCTCCCGGCGGCACTCGGCGAGGGCTCTCGGCGGCTTCGCGTCTTCTCGGCGGAGGCCGGCTGGCCAGCGCCAGCGAATGAGTGGCCGCGGCGCATGGGATGTGCCTAGCGGCCCGGCCACTGTTCGACGGCCGTTTGTTGGTCGACCCGACCCGGTTCGACACGACCGTTTTCACCCGGATCCGATTTTCGACCCGATTCGCCCGTTCCATTGTTAGGCCCAAATCCGGTTTGCGAATCGTGCGTGCGTGCACGCGAGACCCGTTTTCAAGTTTAATTCGTACTTTGCCATTCTATGTAATAGATTGGCGGAATGTGCGAGTTTCACGATGGCCCGATGAGCGTTTTATTTTATTATCATTCATTGCATGTCGTGGATGTTTAAATTATCGGTAGCATGCTATGTATGTTTAAATTACGTTGACAAACCTTTAAGTGTTTTACGTATTTAAGTGAGCATAGTAAGCATGCTAGGTTTATCGGCGTTTTCAAGCATTTTTTAGATTGCTGAGCATGTTTTACATGTTGAGTTCTATAGAAAAGCATGCTAGGATTACGTGATGCAGGACAAACCTTTGAATAAAAAGACTAGCAAGCAACCCGACAAATTAATTTTTCAAATTAAAATGTCAAGACCTCCACCTTTTGATCTCTAAACAAAGTGAGGACGCCTTGTGAGTGCGCGTCACCGCTGGCTTGCTTGCTTGTTTATCATAAGTTTGTTAGATGAGATTTCTAAATAAAACCTTTTAAATCTATTGGAAAGTGGGAGTTTCATGTGTAGCGTCCACACGCATAGCTTGCGTGTGCGATTTTATAAGTTCTCTAGAGATAGATTTAAAATGAGATAACAAAAATTTGGATTGGGCGGTATGGTCTCGAGTGGTATGCCGATTCTAAGAATTCATTTCTTTGTTAAAATGTGGTCATTGCTTAGACATCACCAAGTACAACTTCAGAAGTCCTTCTTGCGATAGTGATGTGTCAGTAAGGTCAATCGTTAATTTCATTTGTCATAAGGTTAAGTTGACATGGATTGAAATTAAGCGACTAAAAGGTATATTTAGTGCAGTCGGGGGTTTGTGTATAGCGATCCGCACGG